>CAJQZM010038249.1:0-82891 GCA_907164665.1 Colias nastes | reverse complement strand
AAAATGACACCCATGACGAAAAGATGTAAAATTTTCGTCGGCGCCATTTTGGATTTAAGTTTTGTCAAATTGCTTTACCCCACCAATCCGTTCAACAACCCATAAAAAAGAGGATCTCAGTCAACGTAATTTTTAAAACATAATTTTAAATTAGGTACAAATAATTGGAATATGAAACTTATACAGTTTACTCTTATAAAGTATCAAATATTTCAAATCACGAAAACGACAGTGCACGCACAATAATCTTTTTCTTATTCGTTTTTATTTTTGGGACGAGGAGCGATACACCCGTCCTTCCAAGAGCGCTTCTGAGCGCGGTCTGACGACCCGCGAGAGCAAAATGTATGAAGAAATCGACAAGTATTTTTAATTTAGCTAATAATTGAAATAAAATTTTGATTTATATACAAAAAAATTATCATAATCTATAAAGGACTATATATCCCTCAATAATGTATAGGTAAGAAGATAGATTAGGCTTTTAATTTTCTTAAAATGGTACCGTTTTAGACCCCATTTTTTTGCATTTTATGCGATTATTGTGCTGGGAAAATCGTATTTCAGCGACAATTTTGTATGACGTCGTACAATTTTTATAAGATGAACGTAGAGCTGAATATATTATCTTTAAATTAAGATATTACTATGTTCTCACGTGTAATTGCTTTAAGTTAAAATGGTACCGAAAAACAGCGTGTTTTTGTAAAAATACGTAATAGCACCCTTAAGTGCACACTAAAACTAGTTCTTTTTTTGAACACCAGGTGTCGTGACCAAAGTGGTCCGTTGTCAATACTCTTTGGAGTAAACCGTCACGTCCGGGTCCGCGTCATGGGTAAGGCATTGATTTTGGTATTTTTGAATCTTGATATAGAAGTTACACTTCTGAGACACGTGTACTCGGCACACAATATACTCTTTTTTATATATTAGGTAGGTATATAGTTGAGTTATTTAAATTGATTAAATAAAATTATTTCATACTAGGGAAAAATTTCAACTGCACCACGGTGGCACCACGCAACACTTTCAAAGATCTGTCTACCTATATTACTTGCTCTGTGGATCTGTCGCAAAGAGTACCTAGAAGGTAGAGTCCATTTCAAGAAAGAAGTCCCGCAGACGCAGCGCTGTATGCGCGCGTAATAATGTTGGCAGGGTTAAATGTGGGGAAATCTGTGGGGGAAATTATGTATCGTTCATTTAATTTCATTTTATAAACTACTACGACTCGAATATTTAGATAAAATAATTGATATATTATGCAATGTATTGGCCGATCTCTGTTAAATTAGTTCCATAATTGTCCGCGGGACTTCTTTCTTGAAATGGACTTTACCTAGTTATTCTGATTTATGTCATCAAATGACGTTTTACAAGAAGACGGCCAAAATGACGGCGTTGTTTACAAATTACAAAATTCGCCTATATTGAAGCAGGCACAATATTATTATACTCTTTGAGCAGGAAGAAGTAACCTGTACCGGTATGTTTAAGTTACTCTATGCCTGTACCATACTTAAAATATTATTATAACAACGTAACAACCATTCTTGATTCTGCCTAATGTCTATTTAGTAAATTAGGTAGGTACTTACTCTGTGTGCCTATCGTAATTCGTAGGCTCATTAGCAATAGGTAGTATCAAATAGCAAGAAGTAAAGAAGAATTGTAGATTTTGCTATGGAATTTAGAATTAAATGAAAAAATGGTCCAGGGAGATGGTAGAAATCACATTTTCGTGGCGGAAATTATATTTGCGTTAGGATTATTTATTGGTAAGTTGAGAAACATAATATTTTTTTGAATAACTGGGGTATCTTGAAAGCCTTTATTGAAGATTAATATTATGCCTAATAGGTCATTCTTCACATATATAATATTACCATCAACTGTTGGAAACTATTATGGTTAATCATGCATATACATGATTCATAATATTATTATTTGGAACATATTGTTTATAATATTCTCCATTATACCAGTTGGTGTGTTTACATGATAGGCTTTCTCAGAATATTTTAAATAAAACTATAACAGGAAGTGTAACGGAGCCTTTATTTATGTTACTTTTTTAAACAATGAAACACTTTGATAAGAACAGCCAGTATATTGTTATTGTACAAATGAAATAGTGCTTTAAAAACATTGAACATTGAGTGTATATCTGTTAAGGCAGCCATCCACAATGCTTGATCTAATTCTGCTTTGCAAGACTTAGTTTAATATTCCCACAAAACATTGGATGTGGCCTGCCTATCCCAAATTTGAGAGAAAAGTTTAAAAGAGTAATGTTTCTTTATTTTCATACACATTTGAATGGTATGAAAATAATTATATTGAAAACTCTGTTCTGTTCCTCGAGTTAACAAGAACATTGGCTTAATAATATCAACATGCCATTTATGAATTATCATGATTTGATTAAATGTAGTGCTACTCTTATATTTTGTATAGGTTCAAGCAGTTTTGATACTGATAATAATATTAAATTGGCAGTCACAATTGGTGAGTGATACCTATATATTTTATGATATTATTGTTTGAACCAATTTGATTGTATCATTAATTAAAATATAGTATCATGTTAATTATTTATTTATAGAACAATTAGGAAATGTAAGAATATTTTGATTTACTGTGTAAAATACAAATATTATTGATTTTATTTTAGGCAATGATTTCTACTTTTTAAACTATCCGCCAATATAATACCTTAGTCCTAAGTTAATTCAAATAATTAATTTTAATTATTTATTTCAGGTCGATACATTGTGTATCTATTGATAATTAAAGTTTTTCATGAAATTTGTTCAGTGGGTTTTAATGTTATTTACCGTAAATACAAATTTGAATATGATAAAATATTAGAAAAATACAAGAACAACTTGACAGTACTAGTTGTTGCTGCCGGCTTATTGATTTATCAGAAGGAGAAAGTGTTAGAGCAAGACTTTGTTCTCTTATACATTGCATACTTAATCACGAAGTACACTGAAATGGTAATTGTATTATTTTTATTTTATAGCTGCCCTGGAGCAGACGTTTTTCTTATCTATTACCTCTTTTTCATATTTTGTATATAAGGGCGTATTCAGAAAGAAAGCTGGAAACTTATAAGCGCTTACCGGCGCTTGTCAGCGCTGCGCTAGTAACCTGCGGGAAGGAAAATATATGAACACGCGCCGATAAGCGCTGAACGGAGCCGATAAGTTCCGACAAGCTTCAACACGCGCTGGTCAGCGCTGGGCGCTGCCATATAAAATTTGTCTTGGTCTGCTTCAACCTGCTTCCTTTGTGTAGAACCAGCGCTGACAAGCGCCGGCGCGAAAGCTGGAAACTTATAAAGGCTTACCGGTAAGCCTTTATAAGTTTCCAGCTTTCTTTCTGAATATGGCCTAAGAATCTTATCTCCATAAGAATCTAAAACGTAAAAAATAGCCATTATAAATGGGTAAAGCCATTCTCAAGTATTATGCTTAGCAACACATTTGATTTATTTTTATAAGTATATTGTTATAAAATATCTCATAAACCGCATTCAAAATGCTAATACAATTAAGTAGTTCTTATTGGAAAATAATGTGAATTTTCAAATTCATTTTGTTTATGAAACAAACATGATAGAATGAAATATCAATTATCCCCTAACTAGCTGCGCTCCGCGGTTTCACCCGCGTGGCTCTGCTTCTGTTGGTCTTGGCGTGATAATATATAGGCTATAGCCTTCCTCGATAAATGGGCTATCCAACACCGAAAGAATGTTTCAAATCGCATCAGTAGTTCTTGAGATTAGCACATTAAAACAAACAAACAAACTCTTCAGCTTTATAATATTAGTATACATGATATCAATGTACTTATGTGTATTTTATTATAATGTTGATGTTCCAGGAGGAAAAACAAAAGTCCATAAATTATGGTATCGGAATGGCATGTAGTTTCTTCGAGGGTTATCTGGCTCATATTATACCAAGTGATGGAGCTTCATTTGTTGGTTTTGAGGAGAATATAAACATATATGAGGCAAGGCACAATGTAGTGTTTCCAGTTAAAAAATTGTTTATTATTATAACCAAGTCACTGTATTGCCCCCCGGATTTAAAGCATTTCAATAAGACGGATAAAAACTTACCATACTTGGAGGCATGCCAGGTTAGTATGTATTTGATTTTTTTTTCATAGTTACTAGTTTACAACTAATACAATGTCATATAAATCAGTAATTTTCATTTTTTTTGCCCACCCTTATAAAAATCTGCCATTACAAATTATACATAGATTTAGTTGTCATAATTTTATTTACATACAAAACAATTTAACTCGAAAGCTACTCTACCAATAAATTATATTACTTTTGTTATCTGGTGTCAATCCAAGATAATTTTATATCCATAAAAATGAGTATGTACACCACGGTCAACCAAATGTTGAAATGTTTTGGTTGAGTCGAGCTACGTCACTGCACATGTTGCATATAGTCACTGCTTATACCCGTACCGTTTACAAATATGTGGTATCTAAGTCTAAGGCCGCGTTTCCATCTGCAAGAAAACTTGCGCAAGAAATGTCCGACAGTCTGTCTGACAGCAGCTTGCAAGTCTAATTCCGCGTTTCCACCTGCAAGTAGACTTGCAAGCTGCTGTCAGACAGACTGTCGGACATTTCTTGCGGAAGTTTTCTTGCAGATGGAAACGCGGCCTAACTAAATGTTGGTCAGTCGCTAGAGGCCATAGAGAAGGACGTGGCTGCGGTGAAGAACCGCAAGTACTGTAACAGTGCATACAAGATTCATCGGGCAGCCCCGCCCCTGTATCTCGCGGTAGAGTGCGCTACCCCATTACACACCTTGCATAGAGTGCTAGAAAAGAGGGCCCTTTGTGAGGGTGAGGTTCTTTCCTATTATCTATACTAATATTATAATAAATAAATATTTCAGGACAATTGACTGACCGGTTGGCTTGGTTGGTAGTGGCCCTGCCTTCCAAGTCAGAGGTCGTGGGTTCGATTCCCACCCGGGGTAAATATTTGTGTGATGAACATAGATGTTTGCTCTGTGTCTGGGTGTTTATTATCTATATAAATATTTATTTAATAACTCAGGCCCCGGAATCACAGACACAATAGAAAATCTATTGTGTCGTGGACCGATCGGGCCGCTTGGGTCTCAATGGGTTATAATTATATATGTATGTTTATCAGCCATCTGGTTTCCATAACACAAGCGAAAGCTTAGTATGGGATCAGATCGTGCCGTGTGTGAATAGTCCTGATTATTTTTCCGACCCAAATATCGACCAATAGAATTGCACCATTCGACGTCACGTGGTACAACCTACATGGTATTATACTGATAATTTTTTGAAAATTTTCTCTGGTCGTTGACGTCAAACTGACAGGTTGAATTCAATTGTGAAATTATTGGCCGACATTTGGGATGGAAAAATAATCCCCCGAATACCACACGAGCTTCAAAATTATCTGGCATTTCCCTCAAGGTTCCCTGCAAACAAATAAAGTCGTCAAGTTTTTCAGGAAAAATCACTCGCGCTTCGCGCTCGTGATTTTTTAACCTTGACTAAAAACTTGACTCCTTCATTTGTTTGCAACGAACCTATCGGAAAATACCCGATAATTTTGAATCTCTTGTGGTATTATAAGTGAATATTTATTTATTTAATTTTCACACACGGCACTATCTGATCCCATACTAAGCTTTCGCTTGTGTTACGGAAACCAGATAGCGGATAAACATACATAATATGTAATTTTAAATAAATACTTACATAGATAATTATAAAGCTGAAGAGTGTTTGTTTGTTTGAACGCGCTAATCTCGAGAACTACTGGTCCGATTTTAAAAATTCTATCGGTGTTAGATAGCCCATTTATCTACGAAGGCTATATATAATTACGCTAAGACCAACAGGAGCGGAGCCACGCGGGTGAAACCGCGAAGCGCAGCTAGTGTTTCACCAAAAAGAGTGTGTGTGCTGAGCACACGTGTCAGAAGTGAAACTTCTTTGGCAAGATTCAAAGATACCATAATTGTCGCCTTACTCAATGACGTGACGGTATTGCCATGACGCAGCCTTGAAATTTTACTCTCAACGCGCCTAAAACAGTTTCGCTTAATTTTTTTTTTTATATTTTCCTGAACCTAAAAATTTGATTAAGAAATAAATAACTTTCACTTTCAACACACAAAAAATTTAATGTGCAAATATTCAGTATACAAATAAGCTTTAATTTGTTTTCAGAACTCGGCACAGTAAATGTGAAGGAAGTTGTCGATGACTTTTGTACGACGCTCGAAACGCTTATCGAGAAAAGCCCCGACTGCCGCGGGAAGTGTGTGCTCGTGCACTTTGATGGTGAGTTGCCAGTCAATCAATTATCTATATAAAAAACTAGCTTTCCGCCGGCGGCTCCGCCCGCGGTTTCAAAGAAAAGCTCGCATAGTTCCCGTTCCCGTGGAATTTCCGGGATAAAACCTATCCTATATTACTCGTGGATAATGTAGCTTTCGAATGGTGAAAGAATTTTTAAAATCGGTCCAGTAGTTTATGAGCCTATTCATTACAATCAAACAAACAAACAAACAAAGTTTTCCTCTGTATAATATTAGTGTAGATTAATAAAACATAAACATAAAAAGAGCGTAAATGTCGAGCACTCGTGGCAGAAGTGAAACTTCTTTTGCAAGGTTCAAAGATACCAAAATCGTCGCCTTAGTCCATGACGTAACGGTATTGCCATTACGCGACCTTGAAATTTTACTCACTACGCGCCTAAAGAAGTTTCACTTCAATAATCTATATTTAAAAAAATTCGGCTCCTGTTCAGTGGACATTTCATTATATTGTTTTTGTAGTTAATTTAATTGTTGTAGTTTTTTGCGACATGTACATAATACATATTATGTATTTATAATAATTAAGTGTTGATTTTCAGATAAAGACCCAAACCAGAATCTCGCAGACGTGCTTATAGAAAAAATACGTGAATTGGAGCCAAAGTTTGAAAGTATGATTAAGCAAGACAGGTTTTAACCTCTCTTTCTATCACTTAGAGATTCCTTTATTGAAGCGAGAAAGCATATTTTTGTAATTAGAGTAAGAGTTATTTCTTGTCATTGTTATTCGCTCAGTCTAATGTTATTTGTAAGTTATAGAAAGGGACAGGTATAGATTCTATAGACAAACAAGGCTTAATATATAGACTATAAGTCAAATTTTTATGTTAAAATTTAATCATAGGATTGTTTCTTTTTTTTTTTATAAAGTTATTTTTTTTTTTATTAACTATTGTTTTTAAGCGTTATTGATAAATCTTATAAATTAAATACGCTTACAACGCATACGAGTATATGTACATGTATGAATGTTAACAGTGAATTACTTTGGCCAATAAACCTGTTACATTGTCAGTTATTATACATTTGCTGTATTTTAATGTTAATTTTCAATTTTCTAAACAGTAGTTACCTATATAAAGATGGTGTTGAATGCAACAGATAGCCAGTATATACCTGATATAGCAACTATTATATATTTTTGTATAAATTAGTATTAAGAAAAATGTTCTGAATTTTAATGAATAGCATAAGAACTATTTTTTACATTTTTTAAACGGAAGGTCTCAATTTATAGTTTTTTAAGTGCATAGGCACCATAGTTTATTAGCTAACTGTTAAATAACGAAATATTTTTTAATCAGTTTAGATTTTTGTAGATCCTGTGAATATCTTTGACATTTAAGTGCATTTGGCGCGAAATTTACAAATGCTTGTTAGTTGAATAAAAAAAAATTGGAAGTTACTTATGTAAATTTTATGTTGTGGTCAAAAGAAAAAAGTCATTAAATTATTGACTGTGATAAGATGTTAGCCTTAATTATGTGAGTCCTGCTATTTTATAAGTTTGAATACTAAACATTTAATGTTCTCGGCGCGAATATAAGAATTTTATTAATTTTTAAATTATCTTAATATTTTGATACGTGTTATTATTAAATGATGACAATTATTTTACCTAGTTTTATTTGTGTGCAAAGTTAGCCCCCCTATTCAGTAAAATAAATTTACCATAACGAATATATTCTAGTCCCGGGTGGTTTTCATACTAATTATAACATTATAGCACTTCTATTTATTTTTACTGTTCTGTGATTCTAGTATATCAACTACTGGAATCACATACATGAGGATGAGTGGCATACATGGCAGTTAATCACTCAAGACATCTTTCTCACCAACAGTATTGTTTTATCGCCTATAGATTTTTAAGCTATTGCATAGCTTTTATCGCGGGCCTTGAGCGCGGGGACCGAATCCAGAAATTGCGTAACGAAAAACCTCACGCTCCCCACTCCGACGGGCCCGGAGGTGTGGCTTAAAGGCATAGCATGCAATTATAGCTTTACCGCGGCAGTCCCCGACTGATACCGAATAATTGGTATCAGTACCAAAATTAGTCTTCTTCGATTTATCTTGTGATTATAGATTTTTAGAACCCACCACAGAACAGCAAAAACAAATAGAAGTGCTATAAAGTTATAATTAGTATAAAAACCCACAGTAAAAACCCTTAGATCATTAAGTAATGGATAACACTCGCAGGCGTTTCCCCTTTTGCCGAGGTATAAGATTATTCGAATCGAAAAATCTTATGCTTTCATAAAAACTACTTGCGTAATCGATTACAAACACTCTGCGTATTCGTAAAACATCGAAAGGACGTCTGCGAGTGCTCCGCTAAAAATGCCGTTTTGCACTGTCAAGTCTTGCAGAAGCAATTCAAACATGTCGAATATTAAAAAAGATGGAATAACCTTTCATTTGTGTATATTTTTTTATTTTTATAACGTACATTTCTAATTAAATGCAATTTCTAATAATCGTCGATGTATCGTTTAGCGATATGATCAAGACAAATAATCGAGTCATGTTTACTCGATCATTGATGCGGCCCCACGAGACTATCATAGAAAGAAAATATACAAATTTAATCTTTATGAACTAAGAGATAAAGTTGAATTTAAAACGTGATAATGAACCGCATTCCTTACGAGACTATCTTGTAAAGAAATACAAATTTAATCTTTATGACCTAAGTGATAAAATTGAATTTAGAACGCGATATTGAACCACACTCCCCACGAGACTATCTTGGAAGATACAAATTTAATCTTTATGAACTTAGTGATAGAGTTGAATTTAAAAACTCGTCGCTTAAAAGGTCGTAAATTTTTACGACTTTCGTGACACAAATTATTTTTGTGAATGTGTGATTGTGTTTCATTGTGTGTTTCATAGTGTGAGTTACCCTCCCCGCACCAAAATCAGCAGAAAGTTTAGTTAGAACATTTGCCAGCGTACTCCATCCATTACTTAATGATCTAAGTAAAAACCACTGTGGAATTGGTGGAACCCATGTGGCAACCCACCTATAATAAATCCATGAGTCCGATAATTTTATATTTATTATCTGTCTTTTTTGACATTTAAAATTTGTCTTTGACATAGAAATTTGACATGATAATTGATATTGTAAATTGTCAATTGTCATAACAAACGCACATGTTAGTGTAATAGCAGAATATTTTAAAATTATAGATAATTGTTATAGTAAAATTCTTAAAATATGGGGAAAAGAAAATACACTGATGATTCTGAAGAATCTGTTAAAAGAAGCAAAAAACCTAGTGCTTCTGAAGACGACAATGAACAAAATGAAGATGCACAACCTCAAAGTGATATTAATGCTGAGAATGAAAATAAAAAGACGAAAAAGCACCTTTATTTTGATATTAAACACTTCCGAAAAGAGTTAGCGGAAAAACAGGGACAGACAATGGGTGAGGCTATTAATATAGACATTTAACTTCCTATAATTTCAATAACAAAGTATATACCGTTAAATATTATAAAGATTCCGCTTGTTGTACTATTTACTATTTATATTAAATAATAAACTTGTTAATATTGATATTTCTAACCTCAAGTCACAAATTTAACACTACATTGTTTTGCTACTTATCTTCACATACTTAGATCTACAAATAAGGTTGTAATCTACTCAAACATCTATTTATTTCAGCTCTTACACAATTTCTTCAAGTGTGCCTGAATCCGGACACTGACATAGACTACTTAGCAGAGTACCTTAGAGTGGGAGGCAATTCACATGAAATTCTACGCCAAATATCTACTGACAATAAAAAGAATCTATCTCTCGCCACTCCTACGTTTCATATTTTTCACTTAATCATTCTTAAGGTACAATCATCAATGCCACAAATGATTATGATAACCGAAGAGGCTTGTCGCTACTTCTTAAACACCTTTATACCTACCGTTGAGATCATGATTAGTGAGAACTCAGGGCCTCGGCACAGAAAGATTATACTCAACTTACTAACCTCAATGGTCACAATGAGCTCTGATTTAGGTGTCGAAGTACTAAATCAGCTACCGTTAACACCTAAACATTTACAGTACATTGTTGAGAAACCAAATTACAAAGAGAAAGACAATGTAAGAACAGCTTTTGTACATTTCATGACTTCATTCCTAGTTGATGGTCACTTACCGCTCATTAAAGCATTGCTCGAAAAGCAAGGATTGCTTCCATTAGTAATACCTGGTTTAATACAGGATGAAGCTGAGGCTGTTGTTATGTTTCTCAATATTTTGGAGAAGAATGTTATCAATAATACATTGATATCGAAAACTCTGAAACTCAAAACATTCAGTCATCAGGTGCTGCACAATTTGTTTAAAGTGTTCAATTGGAAGGGACCACCGGAACTAAATAATGATGTCAGGAACGAGTCTCGGCCAGAAATTCTAACATTGTTGTCAAATATTATAAAAACATTGTTCACATCGCACAAACTTGGATTGTATTTTGTCGATCCATATCTTGGTACGGGTGAGACGAACAAGAATCAAAATTTATACAAGGCTTTGCTCAGCTTAAAAAGACCGTGGGAAAATAATTATGAGTGTGACACAGTTCTGGAGATTGTATTTAAATGTCCCGACTTACACAGAGCAGTTATTCATGTAATTGAACAAAGTTTTCAACCACAACATTCACCGATATGGGAAAAAGCGACGGAATTTACGATTGCGCTCATAAATAAATTGCAACCGGAAGACATGGTACCTCGTTTACAGAACTTGAACTCAATGCAAACAGTGAATTTTATAAGATTTGTGACGTTACCTGTACCATTACTGAAATTAATGCAAGCAAGTATAGGAACTGATCAACAAATATCATTATACAGCATAAAAGTGCTAGTAAAGATGTTGCAATCACTTAAACGTTATATGGCCTTGCTGGAGTTGGAAGATTCCAATATAAAATTGATGGAATTAAGAAGTAAACTTGAGTATTTCATTCCGAAGCATGTGCCAGCGCCAAACGTCATTGTTTCCTTAATAAATGATATAACAAGTGGCAATGAAAAGGATGAAGTTTCCCAAGATTATAAGCTACCAAAATTGAATACAGCAGATTCTCTTTTATCACTCATAGATTTATTGTTGCTATACAATTACGTACATCCTGCATTTTTTGAATCTCTTGAAAGTAGTATTGATATGAAAACTATTTTGGAATTTACAAAGACATTGTCGTCAGGTCAGATTTCCCTTTTGAAGTTTAAAGTCGTGTCCTTGTGGTTGATATTGGATGAAACAGCTATATCTCTTAAAAATCCAATGTTTAAGGATCTATTTCTCATCATGCTGGAAGTTTTTACGAGTGATGAAGAGGACACATGGATAGAAGCGAAAGAAACATTGCACAATTTTTTCAAGAACACTGAAATTTTCGAAACCGATGAAAACGAAATACATTTGATGTTGTATTCTTTACGCAATGCACAAGTTAACCCTATATCCATTGTTGCTGATGTAGTAGAATATGTTTTAAAAAATAAAAACGATTTGACAGATTATATTAAAAATCAAATGGTTAATTTCGAGATATCTGATGAGAGTAATGAAGCTAATTTGGAGAAATTATTTAATGATCTAATGAATAATAAAAATACAGAAGATAGTATGTTTTTGGAAAATAAATTGCCTTCTTCATTTATTATTGGATCCATACAGTATATTCAAGGGAACAAAGAAGCAAAAAAGAGTTTAAAAGGATTCTTGTCATTGTTTATAGCTAATTTATTGCATTGCAATTACTCTCCAGAGTTATCGGAAGTTTTAATTGGAGACTCGAAATTAGATGTCAGGAGTTATGTGGCTGATTGGACAGCAAAGCCTGTTTCTTTACCGGATACACTAGTAAAAGATGAAATTTTGCTTAAAATATCCAACTCAATCATCAACGACGAAGACAGTAATGTAACTGACATATTTCCAATATTAATTAGTTCTGAAGATGATTACGACTTTGCCCTAGATAATTTATTTTATAAAATACCTTTACAAAAATCAGACAGCACTCAACTATTTATATGGGCGAAATATTTAATGTTCTGTGCAGTTGGATTATCAAAAACTGATGAACTAACCCCAGAGAAACAGAAGAAAATCATAACATATTTTCAAGTAATAATTGCGATTGGAAAAAAACATCACTTCATAAGTACCATCAGGAATATACTTCTTAATTTATTCAAAAATACTCACTTCCTCAAAATATTTAAGGCATTGGATGTTAGTAAGAAATCGTATATTCTCGTAACTGATTTCCTGTTACAAATTATTAAACAGAATAGAGATATAATTGATTACTTGGACAGAAAACATTTCATTTTGCGTTCATTCCAACATAAAACTTACACGGAAATTGTAAAGGCTTTCATAAAAATAAATAAACGAAAAAACGTAAACAGTGATCATACAATAAAAGTACTAGATATTGTTGGACTCTCGAAAGAAAACGACAATCAAGTATTTGATCTAATTTTTAATACAGAATTAGAGTCTTGTATTAAAGATGATAAAGAACCCAGTGTGGTGATAGAAATATTAAGAGTTTTAATTGAGAAATATTCAAAATCTATTGACTTGGAACTTTCAGCTGAAATTGTAACGAAATCCATGAAGCTATACACAGATCTAATAACAAATAAAGATTTTACAATAAACTTAACAGGCTTAGAAAATGCATTAACAGATTATTTTGAGAATAAACCACACCAAGTTTTGCATGTCACAGATGAAGAGTTTAAGAAATTTTTCCATGCAAATACAATACGAAAGTCTACATCAAATCTTGCTTCAGTTTTACTGAAATTCAATAATAAAATCTGTATTGTATACAAAGATGAAATAAATAGACCAGAAATATTAAGTCAAAGAGAACTAACACTGCCACTTGGAAACGCTATTGTGAATCATGGTCAATTTCTGGCAAATAATAAGGAAATCTTGGAAAAATTATATGATGAATATAAGTCTAATATCAATAAATATTTAGAGAAGCCCCATAAAGCCGGACAGGTTTACATAGCTAGTTGGAAGTTGCTGAAGAAACTTGTGACGGAATGTATGACGATACCAGATTGTAAAAAAATATTCTCCAAGATCCACAAATTCGAAGTCTTGGATTTAAGTCATGTTAAATTACTTCAAGTAATTCTCTACAAAATTTATCTTAACGCTGAAGAAAATAAAATTGAATATTTTATTAATTACATTTCGGCAGTGCTCAATGTAGTGTTGAATTGTTTGAAAGATGAAAAAATTAATGATTTAGATGAAACAATATCCTATGTCTATAGTACAACACAAATAACTAAGATAAAACAATTGGTTGACAATAAAGATGAATTCAAAAAAGTAATAGATGGCGCGACGTGGAAGAACTTTTGCAAAGCGGTTCTAAAAAGTGCTCTGAAAGTAAAGACAGCTGATCAAGATAATAGCTTAGGACCGAAACTTCTGTGTTTACTTACGGTATTAGTCAAGTATTTTTATCCTGTAGATCATGAGGATGTTGCTGTTCTATTCGACATGGTGACGTCACATTCCGAATTCTTAAATGTCATGCTCAGTTATCATAGTCTGGAGATAAAATCTAGGTTGCTCCAGTTTCTATATAGCCTTATTACTTTGAACAAATCTATTATGAAATCACAGCAAATACCGGTTTATTTGAGTGCATATCATGCCACGAAGAACCCCTGTGATAGATTGATATTATCGATTTTACAATACTACGAAAGTAATGGATTACCTGTAAATGAGTACAAACCTTATCTCTGGGGAGATTCAGCCGCTAACTATTACGCTGTAAGAAAGAAACGTACTGCCTCTTTATGGAGCCATCCTACACCAAACCAAGTATTAAACTTATTTGACAGAGAAATTATAGCGAAGACAGTACGTGGGTTCCCAGTTGAGCAAAGATTAGACTACTATTTCGAGCTGCCTGAAACCTGCGAGTCGCTAAAAGATGTTACGATTAAGATGTATTTGGAAAATGAACATGAGCAAAAAGCGAAGTTGGCGAAATGTGAAACAGTACAAGACAATGAGTCGATATTAAAGGGTTTGTTAAAAAAGGACGAATACAGCACAATTGTGAATAAATATAAGGAAAGTGATGTATTATCTGTTTCGCATTTCGATGAAGACGACGAGATATACGATCCAGCGTTTCTGTTTCCTCTTTTGAGTCATTTATTAGCTCCTGGGTCTATGGCGTCGTGTTTCAAGTTGCTCAGAACTGGTCTGCTGTCAGTGACGGTGGTGGCACTAGGTTCACACTGCCCAATGATGAGAGCTGCTGCTTACCATGTTCTGCACAGATTTTGCATGCTTCTGGAGTTGGAAACGTAAGTATTCCATAATTTTATGATGTTTTTTTGTGCGTAATAACGTTAGTTTCTTTATTAATTATTAAATTGATTGCAGGAGGCATAAAAACGACAAACTGCTGCTAACGGATTTTGTCACGACGCTTCGCCAGAGTTTAACAAAAGCAATGAAAGATGCAGGCAAAGAAGATAGTATTTTCGGTGACTTGAAGAATCCAAAATTACCAGCGATTGGCGTGTTATATTTAGCCAAAGCATTGACAGTTTGTACTGCGCCCTCCGAGCCTCTCTACAAACCTGTCAATAACTTCTTAATAGCAAAACAGTTTGTCGATCTATCTATTGTCCCAGACTTCCTTAGTCTTTTCCATGATAATGAAGTCGAAAGTCTCGATAGACGACTCTGGATACTAGACGTGATGACGAATGGCATCAAAACAATGATTGACGTTGTTGTTGTATTCAAAAGCATGTGTTTAAAGATGCTCATGGATTTCTACACCACAGTGCTCTGCGACAAACGGACTAAAGTTAAAATTATCAGAGTCATAAATTCAATAGTCGCGATACCAAAAGCCTTTGAAATATTACTCGAAGGGCACGGTCTTATGGCGTGGTTACATTCTATTGTCTGGTATATCGCTAAAGACGATAAGGTAGTCGTTGAAGAAATTCTTGTTCTAATAAAAACTATTATCGAGAGTATGAATATCAATACTTTCCACAAACAAATGAGGCTCAAAGTTTCTGATGTTAAAGTTAAAAGCGACGTTGAATACGAAATATTAAGTTTTATTTACGAATTATTGAATCATGTGGATTGTTATGACGGTGACGATGTTATTTCTTACGTTAATCTTTATAATTTAATATCTAAAAGGACTATTAAGTTTTTGACCAAGAAACAGATTACAAATGTTGTACATAAATGTAGCGAAAAAATTAAAGGCTCCGAGAGCTTGAAGATCATAAGTCAAGCTCTAGTTTTGAAAAATCCTAGTATGTTAAGGAGCAAAATTGTTAAAAATGACGGTAATAGATTGGTAAGAGAATTAGACATGCTTGTTGATGCTTATATTTCATAGATATAAAACGTTTGTATTGTAACATATCTAGGATAAGAAATTAAATAAATACTATTGTATTATAGCACGCTTGTTTTATTGCCCAGTAAATTATCATTATCATCATATGCATATTTTTATATTAATTCCCACTTCTGAAACATGATTTTTAAGTCACTTAATATGTGGTTTCTAACTTAATATCATAATGAATCTCGCTAAAAAACTACTCGAACTACCGGATAGAATTTACGATATTTTACTTTCAAGTTTTGAGCTCAATCGATCTTGTACAATATTGCCTTGGTTTTTTTGCATTAATTGCCATCAGTAATATTATAATATTTTGGTAGGTATGTTTAAAGTCCTTTATAAAATACTTACCTATGCTTGTACCTTTACGATTAGAAACATACATTTGATGTTATTCGTCTTGTTGTAATCAGAGGTAAGAAATAGTGAAACTTGTAAACTCTGCGATGTAATGTTATCTTGCGGATATGTCGATAGACGATAGGTGTCGATAGATAGTGATAGCGATAGCTACAATTACACTGTCCCTTCTCTAGCTATAAATTTGAAACAAATAGGTACCTAATAGATTTAAGGAAAGTCTACACTAATTGTCAACCGTAGCGCAAACTGCATATTTTCTTGACAAATTATGACCAACTATATGTACATATAACTAAATTTTATCCTGCAGATTAGATTTAATATGTGTATCTATAATATCCAACTTCAAATACCCCAAAACTTTCTGGACGTAGGCGTAGCGCTTATTAGAAAATGATGACCATGTGACCGTGCATAATTTGAAATTTAAATATGTAATTATAATGACTCGGCTAATTGTGTTAGACGCCTACATACAGCAGCATAGCAGTTATTTAGTTTCGTAAATACAGTAGGTATACATTATGGTTACATTGATAATAAATATCATAAGATTATTAGTTATAAATTTTAATATACATCTATGTATTTGAATTATTAATTGTTCTAATCAATAAAAGCATGCTTAATTCACCAGGCTTCCTACTTCTTAATTAAGTACGATTAATTTGAAATAACGAAAGTGTCCTTAATCCAGTATTTTTCTTCTCTTATAGATAGATAAAAGAAAAGATATTTCCATGTTTAATACTAAACAAATCCCATGAACAGTCAAATTTGTGTAAAACAACGTTTGACGAATCCATTCGATACTAGCAATTTCAATTCACATTTATCCTACTAACATATTCATATAAATTTCCGATAATTTCAATCGTTTAAATCCTATCGATATGTGTAAATACTTGCAATTTATATTTGTCTTATTTAATGGATATAAGCTTACAATACAAGGGTTATTAGCAATAAATATAGTTCCTGTGACAAGCGGTAATTTCCCTGTCTCCATTGCAATCAAGATTATTGGTTACGACTTACGAGTAAATATATTTACGTAGGTATATATTGATGTGTCCATGGCTTTAAAGGGTGTGTGAAATATGACTTTACTTTAGGTATCTATAATATAAATAATATGTAGTAAATGATTATTTAGGTTTTCAGCTGACAATAGTACCTAATTGGATTTGTTTCAATGCACTATTTTTTTTTTGGCCGCCTCCTTGGTACAGTGGTTGACGCATGAGTTCAACACCAAGGGGTCCTGCGTTCGATTCTCGGTGGAGACGAAGAAAAAAAAATGTCTCGGTCTGGTAGGACACAGAAGGCTGATCACCTACTTGTCCCTAAAGAAAATTGATCAGTGAAACAGATGTATAATGCATCTGCCCCTTACCCCACTAGGGGACATGGGACTTCACTTTTCAATGCATATTTTTTTGGAATGATAGGTGTGTGTTCCCAATTATAAGACTAATCAGGAAATAGATCATTATCAAGTTCATTATAAGAATAAAAACATGAATATAAGTACCTAATATACCTACGTATCCTCCTCCTACCTAAATATATAATTATGTACCTATATTTAAATGTATATTGTAAAGCAGGAAACTTGTTTATAGCAGCTATGTGACAATTTGACATATTAAGCTAGGCGTCCACTAGGCGGATCGGGCCGGGCCGCATCGCAACGCAAAAATACGCCGGCCTATGTTTTGTATGAAACATCGTCCATTAGCGACGGATCGGGTCGGGGCGGGCCGCAACGCATTGGCGGATATCGCTTCGCAGGCGGATTTCTGCCGGCGGTGCGCTGCGGCCCGGCCCGCCCCGACCCGTCTAGTGGACGCAGGCAGGCGGATGTGAGCGGCGAGCGTTTGTTAGATAAAATCCGCCTAGGCGGTCCGCCGCGCCCCGTACAGGTGGACGCAGGAGCAAACAGCGCGTCCATTAGAGACGGCCCGTTGCGATGCGACCCGCCCCGATCCGTCTCTAATGGACGCCTAGCATTAGAACAACGTTAAGTTGACATGTTAAAGGATTAAACCATTCTAATACAATTTTTATGCATAATTAAATGTATACAGTTGCATTGAGTTACTATGTACTACGTACGTAGTAATAATCAGTTGTAAGCTCATGGACTGCCTAATGTAGACTACAAAATTGCATAAACTATGGAAAAAATTTATGCTTTTAAGTAAAACATGAATAATATTTGATCACTTAGTTTAATAATAATTTATATTTGCTTGTGTTGTGTGTGTGTGTGAACTGTGAAGTGGTGAAATGTTTCTGTGCGATTTTACGCCGAAGTTATTTAAAGTGGTTGTCATAGCAACCGTTGAAATATCAACACCAGTTTTGAGGTGATTCCATACAATTTAAAAATGTAAGTAGTTGGTAAAGTAGGAATTAGAGAAATTGTATAATAAAACACTTTTTTCTCACATTCATCATTTTTTATTAGGTAATTAAGTAGTAGTTACCTACCTAGAGTTGCATGCCTGTAAAAATAATTATAAATGCCAATTTTTTTCGTAAATACTCCTTCAATGAATATTGATATAAACGATAGAAACCCATACTAATATAATAATCACCCCTAAATTATCCAAACACAGAAATTCAGAAACTACACAGCGATTTCACAAAGAGATACTATCCAATCAATAAGCCAGTGTCACGATTCGTAGTTAAGATCACGAAGTGCATGTACTTATGTCCATAGAGTGCTATGTAGACACGAACATGCTCTATTATTTATGGTAAAACTGTTAGGATTCTCTAGAGGTTAAAAGCTCACTGAAATCAAGATTCCAATTTCTAAATTACTCAGAAAATATTCAACGATTTTGGATTTATAATTGATATATATTTATTTTGAATATAAATTATGACATGCATGACCTATTTATAGTCAGTAATTAATAAGATTAAGTTCGTAGTTAGATTTGGTATAATGAAATTCACAAATCTCTACACTCTACTAAATTTCTCCGTGGCACTTTGTTTTTCGTTACAATATACAGGGTTACAGGAAAAGTCGATGTACATCCGTTAAGGGCGTGTAGTTAGCATCTTTTCCAACTGATTTGGCTATGAAATACCCTAGCCTAAACCTAACCGTTTTCGAGATATTCGACTTTAATTTTTTATCATAAATTTTCCGAATCGTTTCACAAGACAATAAATCTATTCAATTTATTAAAAATAATTAATAGTTGTATTTAGGATAGTTTTAAAAATTTACAAATTGTAGGTAAGATTGCTAATTTATCGTTAGATACCTATATTTATATGTAATGACTATAATGTCGAACATCATATCGTAGATTCATAATTGTATAATATACCTAAGTAGATACTTTATTTAATAGTTGGTATACTTAAGAAAACGCGTCAGTAACTACCTATTTATTACTAAAAAATTCTTCTATTTTCGTTCGCTCCAATATTACTACATATTTATGCCTTAGCTAATTTAGCTATTTTAACTTTTCAAGTCTATTTGCACGCATTCGCAATCGACCAAACTTCGCTCGGGGGTCTTCTTCGCGTGTTTCAGCAAATAATAGGAAATTATTGACGTAGCACAGATTATATAATACTATACTAGGTAGTACATTCATGAACAGGCGAAACGTGGGTTGTTTTACATTTGATATTTTATTTGATTCCGAATTTTCATTGATAATTAACTCTAGACTTTTATTAGATTGCTATTTGCTATACTTAATGTAAAATTATATATGCAGAGAATCGAGCCAAAAGAAGGAATTAGGCTTGTTTACATAATTTCGTAGACGTACCGTAGACACCATGTAGACACACATAATATGTTTACAAGTGTACATACACATAGACATGCTTATATTATTCCACGATATAATTCCTAATTATTTGAGGTTTATTTTTACTTAAGTATATTACAAAGATATTTATTTATATATGGAGTTTTTTGCCGGTTCTTCTCCATAGATACTGCTTTCCGAATCGGTGGTAAATGTTAAAAATATGTAAAAATATGACGTTTCAAAAGTGCTTCTCGAAGAAGTCTAATTGAATAAATAAATGTTTGAGTTTGAGTTTGAATTACAGGTTAAATTGTTTTTTCTTGAAATTCGTCTCTACATAATACATTCAACAAAACTGCATTTTAAAAATTATTCAATCCTGAATATACAAAACATTATAAAAACATACAAAATTAGAAACTCACCTCTTTATAGCATAAATATTAATATGCATTTTATAGAGCACTCTAAAGTCTAAATTGCCATTGAATTGTCAACATAATATTCACACCTACCTATCGTCCTGAATTAAGTATGTAGTTTGATCGATAACATGTATTGGGGCCATTAAATAAACGGAAACATTGCGCTTGCGTTTATTTTAATACTAGCGACCCGCCCGTGGCTTCGCCCGCTTTGTCTAAACCCAATAAATGATATACTAAAACCTTCCTCGAGACTCTATCTATTAACAAAACTGCATCAAAATCCGTTGCGTAGTTTTAATGATTATAGCATACCTACATAAGGATATGGGGACAGAGAAAGCGACTTTGTTTTATACTAAGTAGTGATTAAAAAGGGGAGTAAGGGGAGAACGGAAATAACACCTGAACCCGGCCCAATAGTCAACCTCACCTGCACGCGTCGGCAGTTCAACATGAAAGGCTGGCGGCGGCGCCCACTGGACGTCGCGGTGCTCCCTGCTAGACAACAGACGAGGCTCTGGCGACCGAGCAATGGCGGTATAACCATACTACCAGTCAGGCAACTGACTGAAGAGGCCGCAGCGACCTTGAAGTCTAAATAACTTCTAAAATGTCTGGGGCAGAAGGCAACGGGAAACCACTGCTTCTATCTTCCCAAGAGAGTCAGCATGAAAGGTCCAAGAACAGGAAATAACATGTCTGGCGACCCGGCTGACCCCCGGCGCCATCTTCCCGGGAGAGGTGGTGTGAAATATGCTACCGGCCATGCGTTTGTTACTCGTCAGGCGCCGCATGGAAATTCAGCTACTGACGTAATGAATACACGAGAGTCACTCCGAGTACCTCACCGCATTGGAACGTGGAATGTACGCGGCCTAAACCAGCCAGGAAAACTCCAAATCGTGGAAAATGAAATGGAAAGGAAAAACGTTCAGCTGCTAGGAATCAGCGAAACACATTGGAACGGACAGGGTCATTTTACATCTGATCTAGGAAACGCCGTGTATTTTTCGGGACCCGAACAAGGTAGCAGCAGAGGAGTGGCTTTCATCGTGCCCCAATCTCTAAACAAGTGTGTCTTAGGTTATGAGCCAGTCAGCGATCGGATATTAACACTCAAAATTAACGCGATACCATGCAAACTCAACATCATCCAAGTATATGCCCCTACAGCACAATCGACTGAAGAGGAGGTAGAAGACTTCTACGATACGCTGACTGCGACACTAAAAAAACAACCAAAACGACAAATCAGTATTATAGTCGGGGACTTCAATGCCAAAGTTGGGGACACAACAGCTAATGATCACCTTAGTCGCGTAATGGGCAAACACGGCATCGGGGAACGCAATGACAGAGGCGAGCGTCTGATACAGTTCTGCTGTGAAGAGAATCTCACTATCACTAACACCTGCTTCAAACATCATGTCCGTAGATTATACACCTGGATATCTCCTGGAGATAGATGTAGAAATCAAATAGACTACATATTAATAGGGACGCGGTGGAGAAGCTCAGTGACAAACGCAATAACTGCCCCCGGTGCTGACTGCGGCTCTGATCACCAACTTCTCGTAGCAACAATCAAAGTGCGACTAAAAAGGATACAAAGGCATAAAGTAGCTCCGAATATCCAACGTCTAGACATCAATGGCTTTAAAGACTGTTTTGAGCAGAAAATGGGGGACCTACCTAAAGACATCGCAGACAGCGACACCCAATGGCAGTATCTCAAAAGAATGATAGAAGAAACAGCTAGGGATAACAGAGTGGCGAAACCCATTATGAAACAATTCATAACACCAGAGACAGCTTTAGTTATTCAGGAGAGACGTGATCTTAAGGAGAACGGTATACGCTCAACTGAAGATCTGCAGCGATACGCAGAACTGAACCGTCAAGTTCAACGTCACTGCCGGAAAGACTACGAGAACCACCTTAATGAAATCTGTCTCGAAATTGAACAACACGCGATGAATAACGAATCCAGATATCTTTTCCAGAAAATAAAAGACCTAACTGGATCGCGTAAGCCAAAAGTCTGTGCCATTGAAGACAAAGACGGGAGACTACTCACAAATTTGGACGAAGTGTTGGAACGCTGGAGAAACTACTGCGCAGAGTTATACACGGGAGAGTCCAATAACGTCAATATTACATGGTCGGAAGAAGAACCTGATATCTTACCATCCGAAATTGAGCATGCCATCAAAGCTCTTAAGTGTAAGAAGTCACCAGGCAAGGATGCCATAACAGCCGAAATACTTCAAAATTTAGGTCAACGAGGTACGCATGCGATAACTGAAATTTGTAATACCATCTGGAAGACTGGAGGGTGGCCAAAAGACTGGACAGAATCGGTGTTCATACCTTTACATAAAAAAGGTTCTTCAAAAGATTGTGGTAATTACAGGACCATTGCGTTGATATCTCATGCGAGTAAGATCCTCCTCCATGTAATTAACCGACGCCTAAACTACTTTTTAAGTCGCCAAATACCCGAAGAACAGGCTGGATTTGTGAAAGGTAGAGGAACACGGGAGCAGATACTTAACGTTCGCCAAATTATTGAGAAGAGTAGAGAATTCAACAGCCACGTGGTCCTCTGCTTTATTGACTACACAAAAGCCTTCGATTGCGTCCAATGGGACAAACTTTGGAGTGTGCTACTTGAAATGGGAACTCCAGAACACCTCGTTGCCCTTATTCAGAATCTGTACACTGAAAACCGCTCTTTCATCCGGATTGGTACGGAATGTTCCAGTATGTTCCAAACAAAAAAAGGCGTGAGACAAGGTTGTATTTTGTCCCCAGCACTTTTTAACATATACGGAGAGTACGTTATAAGGAAAACAATCGAAAATTGGAAGAAAGGTTTTCCCATAGGTGGTAAGAGACTATCAAATCTCAGATATGCCGACGACACCATTCTTCTCGCAACATCCGCAGAAGATATGAGAGAACTGTTCCATAGGCTAGAGATAGAAAGTCAAAATATAGGGCTTACAGTAAATCGAGCGAAAACCAAGGTGATGATAGTCGATCGAGCCGGAAAGCTATCAAATACTACTCTCAACATTCCTGGCGTCGACACCGTCGATCGCTACATCTACCTGGGAGCCCAAATCTGCAATGACGGCAGCTGTGTCCCCGAAATAAAAAGGCGTATTGGGATGGCAAAAGATGCTATGACACGTCTGAACAACATTTGGAAGAAAAGAGGAATTGGTATCAGAACCAAGATGAGACTGGTACGAGCCCTTGTTTTCCCTATCTTCCTATATGGAGTTGAGACATGGACAATTCTGGCCCGAGAAAGACAAAGGATTGATGCATTCGAAATGTGGTGCTGGAGGCGAATGCTGAGAATACCTTGGACTGCGAGACGCACTAATGCATCAATCCTGACCCAGCTCCATATAAAAACCAGGTTATCCACCATATGCCAACAACGCATCTTGTCATACTTTGGCCACACGATACGCAGAGGCGATGAAAATCTGGAGAGACTGATAGTGGTTGGGAACACGGAGGGAAAAAGATCGCGTGGTCGTTCACCAACACGATGGACAGACCAAGTCAAAAACTCATCTGCCACTAATTTTTACACGGTCGTAAGAGACGCCATGGACAGAGACCGGTGGAGGCAAATCATCCGCTCCAGATGCAACCCTGATGCTGACCACGATCCTCAGACATGAGGGACCGACAAGAGAGAGAGAGAGAGTGATTAAAAAAGGGTAGGTAATTCCCGGAAGACACGTACACATAAACCTACGTAATTGCCTGTAAAGAGAATCAATCAGTGAAAGAACATAGTTTTCAAATTTTTTAGTTATTAGAAGATTTAAAATCAAAAACTTACGTGTCTCTATGCTTGATTCAGTAAAGTTATTTCAGCAATTATTCCCCGAATTTATTTTGATATGAATGAATGAATTCAATTCTATTCTTCAAATATGGACAACTACCTACATTATAAGTTTTGCTACAGATTATAGAGAGCAAATAATTCGACTAAATAAAACGCATACAATTTTAAGGCCTGATCCGTAACCGCGTTCTTATCGTATCGGTGTCGTATCGTTTTACACCACGTTAAGATACCGTGCGACCACGAAGCGTGAATTATGTTGCAAAAACCACATTTGTGTTGCTCATTTTTCTTTGCCCGTATTGAGGACAAAATAAGGTTTGATTACGTGTGAACTGTCAAAATTAGTTTGGTATTTTGGTATAAAACAAACTCATTATTTTATTTAGTTATGCATCTTTTAAAAGCAATTTCGAATCATTAAATTTATTTTTAAGCTATTGCACAGCTTTTATCTCAGACTTTGAGCGCGGCGACCGAATGTAAAAATTCCGTAACGAAAAAACCTAACACACTCCTCTCCAACCGGCACATGCAATAGCTTTACCGCGGCCGCGGCAGTCCTCGAGTGCCACACGTATTTTTTTTATATTCATATTCGTCGGATTGAAAAACATTGCATGCGTTGTTAATTATGTATTTCCATAAACGCGTAATTTGTCTTTATATCAAAACACAATTCTTCATACATTTAACTTTCTCATAAAAATTAATAGCTCAATAAATTGAGGTTCACATACAAATTATAGCGGCCTTGTTAATGAATTTTACGATACATTGAAAAATATAAGTCGTATATCATGGCTCGATGAATTTTATAACAAGTAGCTGATAACTGACGGTTTATAAACTGCAAAGTGCAACCGGCCATATTGTTTTTAATCATGCACGCTGTTTTCTGTTAAAAGATAATAATTTGATTTATTTTTATGTTCTACTAGTTTTAAATTGATTGTGTTTATATATTATGTAAAACTGTATTGCCCTGTTATGGTTTTTGCGAAATTTTGCAACTTAATTCCTTTTGGTCGTACGTGATATCATCTCAAAAAACGAGTGATATCTTGAGCATTAAAAAATCAGTATTATATCGCTACAGAAATAAAATAACTTTCGATGCGGTCAAATCATTTTCAATTTTTGATATACCTACACATGGATAGAGACAGAAAGCTAACAATATACATACACGTACCAATCCTTTAAAAGGAAATTTTATAATATTCTTCAAAAGCACAAGTTTGTACAGAAAATGCAAAAAGTAAAAATGAGCGCAAATACGTTGAACATTTCTTTTATATGGAATAATAAGATTTACCAACTGCCGCGACATTTTACGTATATCGCCGACACTTTACCTTCATGAACGACGAAATATTCTCCGCAAAAACTATTACCTCCATTTTGAGAAGGTTTATTAATGCATCAAATAACTATTAACACTTTTATAGGCCCTAAAATTAAATTCCCATTCAATGCCTTTAAAGTTATATGGAACGTGACAGGTGCTTAGGCTTGGTATACACGAACTGTTAGATCGTAACGTTTTAAAGTATGAGATCTCGAATTTTTTAGAAAATTCCTTATTCTCTAATTTAACTATTGTTTTGTTAAATGTTTAACATGCGTTAAAAAAGCTCTCTTCACATAGAAGCTTCCAATTTATGCACAGGATGGCATAAAATTATAAGATGGTATAACAGCGCTCTTTTAAAAAAAGCTTTATCTTAACATAGATAGATTTGTTCGATTAATGTAGTTATACAGGGTGGCACATAAGCAGAGGCGGCTCGCCCTAAGGAGCGCTGGTGCAGTGAACTCCCATATAAATAATTATAATAAAATCATACTCCTTAATTTCATTATTAATATTAATTATTACTATTTAAAATCAATCGTAATCGTAAAAAACTACTGGCAATACCAATGAATATATTCATCATTCCATCATTCCATACACCTGTAGGTATAATACTGTATTATAAAACGCGCGTAGCGGAGCGCTCACGATTGCGCTCCAATGAAAAAATATTTAGTACATTTTCTAATACGAAATCCAATAGGAGGGAAAGAGATAGTTTTGTCAGAGTCCTGCGCGTGAAACAGAAGATTTTCTATGAAAAAAATGGTTGCCTGTAAAGTCGGTTTTACGGGCGAAGATTTTACGTGACAACGTCTTTTTCTCGGTAGAATATTTATGTGCTGCGCGCGCGGCAGACCGATCATAGTTGAGTGGGAGAGAGACGCAAGGCATTCGGCGGGCCTCTCTCTCGTTCGGTGACTCATCGTAACGTTACCGAGCGTTACACTTTTTCATAAGTGACTCCCAGCCGCAACCTAATTTAAGACGTTGTCACGTCAAAATAGCAAAATTCGGAGCGGCGCTCCCGCAAACGTTGCCGGTTCGTTTTTACCGCGCGCCCTGGCGCCCGTACACAAGACAGCGATTGCGCGCGACGTTGCCACTTGCCACTCCTATATAAACAAACACTCTAGTCAACTTGCACGCGCGCGAATGTATATTCGGGAATTTTCTAATTAAAATCATAAGATACGTGTTGACTGTTGAAATAGCCTGTAGTTATCAGTATTACTTGTGAGTGTTAAAATGGACAATTATAATGTGGCGTTCATTAAAAAGTGTGTTAAAACGTTACAAATTCGGCTTGAATTGAAAGCTAAGGGACCGCCACGGCCTGAACTTGACCTTACGCAAAAATGTACGACAAAAACGAAAACATATACGCGTGTGTTTAAATCCGAACAATATTATGTGAAAACACCGTGGTGGTGTGGTTGTGACTTGTGATGAAAGCAACAAACTATTTTGTTTTCCGTGTCTTTTATTTGAAGCGGGCACGGCCGGCGGAGGTGACTGGTGAGAATGATTGTAAATTTTACTGCTTTACACCATGTATTTTCAGTGTTTTATTTCAAGTGAACACCCATAAAATTTTGTCACGAGCCGCCTCTGCACATAAGTAATTATAACTCCGCTCTATGAGCCAAAAGGTGTCGCCAAAGGCTCTGGGCATATGTTTGCGAGTAACAAGTCAGAATTATTAAATTATTTTAGTTATACAATTTTCTTCTATTAAAGCCACCAATTTCTCGCTTACAGATAAACTTTTTACGAAAACAGTATCCATTTTTTTTTTCATTTCTAAGTTCTAATAGTCATTTCTATGACAAAACTTTTGCACAACCCTATTAAGCGTTTGTCAAGTTTGTATATAACAAGCCTTATGTCCTTTTTAAACATAATCCGAATCATGGGCCACCACCCGCAGTGTCCGCGTAGATTTATAATCACTTGTCAAGAATAAAATCGCGTTTCTCGATGCATTGTTCAAAATAATCGTCTTATTGTGATGTGGGTATAATTTGTTTTGACTCGGCTCTGGTTGAAGATGTATACTTGTGTTAAAGATGCTTCTTATTTAACGCTTTATAGTTAGTAATAGAGACTTTGTAACTTTAATCCTGTCGTATGTGACGTAGTAAGTGCTTAGCACTTTCCAAAGTAGCACCATAACTTGACTACTGCCGTTGTAGAAATAAGAAAGATACTTCGTTAAAGTTATAACTTACATATTTTAATAGCCCAGTCGTCACTCACTTCTTAATCTCAAACTCCTCTAGCCCAGATGCAAAGTCGAAGTAAAATATTTGTTAATTTAATTAGTATTATTTCCATACAATAACAATGAGAGCAAAGTAATGAACATTTAACTTCCATTCATTCTTGCCAGAATTAAACACTAGACCCATTAGTATTTTCACAATATAACCGACGGTTTACGGTAAAAGGGAGATAGGTTACGATTAACTAATTCCTATCCTGTATTATCTGCAAAGCTAAGAACAAAGTCGTGTTCGACGCAAAAATAAATTACTTCGTGAGACACAATTCAATATACCCCTAGTCTATGCGTCTCGTAAATCGATGCGAATCGATAAGAAATATCGATTTACAATAAATCGGCAACTCGGTGTGCACCATTAAAGGGCTCATTCGATTTTTTAATCGATTTGGAAAATTATAATTGATTTATGGTGGCATGTAATTGTTATTATACCGATTTTATCTGCGCGGTTGTAAAAAGCTTCTTTTCTGCCTCAAAAGATTAAATTAGCTATGAATTATGTAAATATTTATTGATATTGCTATTTAATGTAGAACAGGTTGGTCCTGTAGGTGGTACTATGGAAGATTATTCAAGTAAGTGGTGGAATGATGGTGAGATCATTTTTTGTGGTCTATCTTGGTCCTGGGTGGTCGATTATGCGCGTTTATTACATAGTTGATTGAACAAATTGTTCCTTAGTTTATGCTTATCAAAATATCGAATGTGATGGAATGAATAAAAGAATTTCGGTGGCTGTTTTACCGCCGATATTAAATTGATGAAAATTGATGAGATTCTTTCAAACTGGTATCATTAACGTATCCCCGTACCTGTTATCATATTTTTATAAATTATGAGTACATCATAATTATTTTTACTCCCAACTTATATAGTTATAAGTTCTAATGACGAACTAACAGAATAAGACGATAGACAAAGTTAGTATGTAGTTAGTATTTTTGTTCAACTTTGTAACCATAAACTAACATCATTGTAAACATAGTAATTAGTAATGTCCCCTCAGTAACATAAGAATCGAAGCCAAACACTAGATAATCTATTCGATATTTAATACCGCGTGTCTACAGGTTTCTGTCACTATTTAACCCTAATATATTTAGTTTACGACATGACTCTTGCAATATCATATTTATTTATCAACTGGTGTCTCAACGAACACTTTTTTTCTTCTTTATGTCTATGGCACTTAAAAATATGTACGTTAAATTTATGATAGATATTCGTACTTACGAACGCAAAAGTGAGATACTTCGTGTTTATATGGTTTATGCGTTCTTATTTTACTATTAAACATTCTGCGATGTTATTTTTTGCTATTATTTAATACTAGCTGTTCCCCGCGGTTTCACCCGCATTGCTCCGCTCCTGTTGGTCTTAGCGTGATGATATAATATAGCCTGTAGCCTTCCTTCCTCGATATACACTATCTAACAATAATATCTAATCCTCGATATAAGACTATCTAACACAGAAAGAATTTTTCAAATCAGACCAGTAGTTCCTGAGATTAGCGCGTTCAAACAAACAAACAAACTTTATAATATTAGTATAGATTATAATTAAGTAAATTTGGTTAATATAATGGCTGTGACTCAATTACTGTCGTAATTAGTCGTAATCGGGTGAGCAGATCGGGATCAAATAGAATCGTCAGCAATATGTAGGTACCTGAAGCACAAATTTTTTATATCTCTCTACAACAAAAAATGTCAACAGTAACTTTTTAGTCTATCTAGTAAAGGCATAATATCGTTTTTTGTATGTATGTACTACCAGAAGCTCGACAAAAGCTCTTCACATTTAGCACTCGCACGTATCCACATAAATATTGTCATTACGGAGGCATCTTCAAACTTCCGCGGCCCGACTGACCAATCACGTACGCCCAATTTTAAAGATAATTTGCTTTTTATAATTATGTACAATTACTTAAGTATGGCAAGGAGCGAGGTAACTGTTTACTTGTCAATATCAAACCAAACTCAAACTCAAAAAATGTTTATTCAAATAAACTTTTACGTGTTTATGAATTTTGTTTAAGAATCGGCAAGTAAGTCGACAGGAAAACATATCTACAAAAATAAACAAAATTTAAATAAGAGACTAGATTAAGGATAACTAGATTTTAAGTTTTATTTGTATTAGAATCATATAATTGTAATGTGGATCTGAATAAAAGGCTTTTTATTTGTAACTCGATAGTTTTTTAAGGAACATTTGTCCATATAATAGAATATTCTATTATAGCGATGGTGCCTATATAAATATTATAAAAGCGTATCTAACTCTGTAACGTAAGTTACCAACTAACCCATATTACGAGTATAGCACAATGTCTGTGCCAATATATTAATGAAACCTTTGATAAGGACCCGATTATGTGCAGTAGGTACCTATATGCCTAGATAGCCTTTACCTTTCTTATTAGATACCTTTGTAGAGACCGACCCTTTTTGTCGATTTAATGCAGATCAAGTAGAGAATGGATATCGCGAGATAAAGTGGATGCAATTAACTATAGAGAAAATGATAATAATTATTATTCGGTGATATTGGGTTCAGTATTATATTGTTTGAAATGCATATGCACATATTATCAAATAATTTTTCCATTTTTACAACTTTTTTCCTTGCTGCTCCTCTACTAAAGCTTTTCTCGTAAAAGAAGTTGTTCCTTTTATGGTAAGTTAACCATAAGCATTATAATATTCAAAGATGAGTGAAGCCAGCTACTAAGCATAGAGTAAAGTAATTGCTACTAAGGATGAAGAACGCTAGTTGAAAGAATGTTTGAATTCTGTATTTTAACACGTAATATCTTTTAAAAATCATGCTCAATTATGTAACCGACTCTTAAACTTTAGCGACAATTTAAAATTCTCAGCTAATTAAAGTAATGCACCAATACATGACTACTGCATGAAGACTGCATGTCAGATTCAGGTAACACTTGACAGCGGGTCGATGGCCTCCGTTCCCGCGCTTTTCGCCGAATGTATTGTGACATTTCTTGCAACGCGCGTAATAAAAAAAAGTATGAAAAAACCGGCCAAGTGCGAGTCGGACTCGCGCACCGAGGGTTCCGTACAAACCTGCAATTTATTTTCTACAATTTATTCTGCAATTTATTTTCTAAGTATTTGATATGAATTTCAACTTGATAGCTCTACGCGTTCATGAGGAAAAAAGTAGGTAATAAGTTTATATTTATTAAAAAATAAATATATATTTTGTAATGTAACTAAAAATTTAAGGTTTTCGGAATTTTTCCTTTATGTGTGCTATAAAACGTTGCTTCATGCCAAATTTCAAGACTCTAGGTCGACTGGAAGTACCCTTTAGGTTTTGATTCCCTTGCGAGTACTTGCGAGTTTCAAAATATGCAGCTTAAATTGCTGTTTCTTTTGATTGCGTTGACATAGAAGTTTGATTTTGTTACAGCTTAAAGGTATTATAGACCTGAGTATTTGGTATGAATTTCAATTTAATACCTCTACGCGTTTATGAGGAAATGGGTAGTAAGTTTAAAATTATTAAAAAAAAATATATTATGTGATGTAACTAAAAATTTATGGTTTTCGTAATTTTTCCTTTATCTATGCTATAAGACGTTGCTTCGTACCAAATTTCAAGATTCTGAGTTCACGGGAAGCACCCTGTAGGTTTTGATTCCCTTGCAAGTGTCGAAAATTTGCGGCATAAACGGCTGTATCTTTTGATTGCGTTGGCTTAGAAGTTTGATTTTTTCACAGCTTCAAGGGACAGTAGACCTGAGTAATTGATATAAATTTCAGCTTCATACCTCTACGCGTTCCTGAGAAAAAGGGTCTTGACAGACGGACGGACGGACGGACGGACAGACGGACAACAAAGTGATACTATAAGGGTTCCGTTTTTTTCCTTTTGAGGTACGGAACCCTAAAAAACGTGAAAAATCAAAATTTAATAAGAATAAAAGTATGCATAATAATCCATATTATTCTATCTTATTCGTCTACGTTAAATCTTATATTCTGAATTCTTTAGTTTATTTCCTGCAATGCTAAAATTCAGAATTAGGTTTCAATTTCAACTGCAAAGTGCAAGTCATGTTGTCAAGACAGAAAATTGTTAAGATATGAAGTTTTACATTAATTCTCATTAGAATTTTCACACAACTTTTCCGAACATAGAATTACGACGATGACTGTAATAGCAATCGATTATTTTATATTGAAACTAGCTTTCCGCTCGCGGCTTCGCCCGCTTTGTCTAAAACCTAATAAATTATATACTAAAACCTTCCTCTATCTATTAAAAAAACCGCATCAGAATCCGTTGCGTAGTTTTAAAGATTTAAGCATACATGGGGACAGAGAAAGCGACTTTGTTTTATACTATGTAGTGAAGCGACATTTGTATACTTCGCTACTAATTAAAATAGGTGTTGCTGTAAAAAATATGTATAACTTCATTTTTAACGATATTGCATACATTCCTTTTTGAATCGTCAGCAATATTTTTAATTACAGTAACACAATGTTGCCAGGTAGCTCGAAAAGCACAAAAAGCTTAACTGCAAAGTCGTGTTTAAAACTCAATTAAGTAATATACTGGTTTCACCCGCCAATTTTGTTGCTATGGCTTTTTGTTACGATAACTGCTTTTATTTTCTTGTGAACCTTTTTTATGGACGATTAAATAGATATAATTACTTTATGTAAGTTTATTAGTTGATAACATAATTTGTGAGTGAGAAATTAATAATTAGGAAAGTTAATTTGCGATGAAGTTGGTACCAACAATAAAAATGTAGTACATAATTTCTTTAGACTTATTGGGCAAAACATTTCTTTATATTCGCAATTCTTTACTTAATATTATCAAAACTGTGCGTGCTGCGGTTTAGCCTCAATAACTATTGGGCTGTAAATCCCCTGACACTTTTTATTTATAATCTAAGCAAAAAATCTGATATTAAAATTCTAAGAAATATGGCATTTTAGCGAAGTATTTAATACTAAGCAAGTATAGGTAACTAAAACGAAACACTTCAAACAAACGAACAAACGAAACGCTTGTTATCTTTCCACAAAATAAAGAAGAAAACACAAAATTAATCGTATTCCTATAAGCTTCGATCAGTCATGATTCAGTATCACAATACCGTAAGATTATTTTTGATGAAGTACATGTCCGTAAATGTTGAAAAAAAGCAGTATAATCCTATTAAAAACCAGTCCTCTACCCTATTGTTTTACATTGCCTTAAAACGATTCTTGAACTCTGGTAATTGTGGCATGAGGTATATCCATTACGGGTTGTGTATGTCATATTATGTCGATTTACGGTAGACAATGAGCATTGTAATGTCAGCAAGCGATTGGATCGTGCTAGTGAGGGTCGTGGTGGGGCGCGCTGGAGGCTAACTTGGCTGGACTGATGGGAGTGGGGTTTAAGGCAGGAGATTATTTTATATGTTAATTCATGAATATTTTAATTGCGGCTAAAATTAAAGTAAGAAGTAACTTGCACCAGGTAATCTTATCACCTATGAATGGGTGAAACAAAGAGATAAATTTAAAAGCTGGATTTCGTATAATATTACATATTGTTCGTTATGAATTGAATTGGATTTTAATGTTTAATTTTTAGATGAGACGAGATATTTTTCACAGCTATCATTTAGAAAAAAAATATTCAAATAAATAATAATTCCAAACATCAATTAAAATTTTTTTTTCACGTCAAAAAGACAATACCAACCCAATTTGATACGTACCAACCACTCTCCACTCAGTATCACATAAAGATACTGTCGTCTTTCACATAAATAACTACAGATTATAAATAAAAAATCGCGTTCCCTTAAAACTTGCGCCACGCAACGCCCGGGGACATTGTAGAGATATTTCCCGAAGCTCAGTCGATGCACTCGCAAAAGGAATGTATTCATTTTATACGCCTTCACGTTACTCCAGTATTTCTAGCACTTTCTTTATGTTTGCATTATTATACTGTCTCCAGACTGCGGGTTTGCTCACGTAGCAAGCTTACAACTACCTTAAATTATTAAAACTAGGCTTGAGATAAAAATTATTTTTTATTTCAAATTGGTAGAGTACGAAATCTTTTATTATATCGTCAATAAACACTTTCAATTTAGGATTTATTTAATACTAGCTTTCCACCCGCGGCATCGCCTGCGCAGAAGAAAGAAAAACCCGCATAGTTCCCCTTCCCGTGGGATTTCCGGGATAAAACCTATCCTATGTCCTTTCTCGGGTATCAAAATATCTCTATACCAAATTTCATGCAAATTGGTTCAATAGTTAAGGCGTGATTGAGTATAACAGACAGACAGAGTTACTTTCGCATATTTTATAATATTAGTAGGTATGGATGATTTGAAAAAATTGAATTTTATGAAAAATATTGGTAATTAATACTCGATATTTTAATACTTTTTCAATTGTGATTCAAACACGAGAAACTTTCGAGAAATATCAAACGAACAATCTCATATTTATGCAAAAAGATGAAGTTCTATTTATGCAAAAAACTTCAATAAATCTGTGTTACATTTCTTTTCATCCATATTAAACGTATGCAAGAGCAAAGTAAAAATGAATTTACACCTTAAAACATACCTAAATACCTCTCATTAACCGACTTCAAAAAAAAGGAGGAGGTTATCAATTCGGCCGGTATATATATATTTTTTTATGTATGTACACCGATCACTCCGTGGTTTCTGAACCGATTTACGTGATTCTTTTTTTGTTCGATGTGAAATGGTGTCGAATTGGTCCCATAAAAATTTTATTCAGATAGGCCCGCTAGTTTTTTTCTAACTCATATTCATATCACGTATTCACAAAAATGTATTTAATTAAACTGAATCTCGATAACGTTGAGACTGCGCGCAATCAGCGCTTAAAAGGCTCTAATCATTTGTGAGATAACGACGACTTTACACAAATGGTTAGACTTAGACTTTCCACTTAGACACCATATTTGTTGTTTCAGACTGAGCTTTATAAAGACTGTACAGTAACATGAGCTATTCTGTTTTCCTGCTTTTGCTTTTTTGTTAACTATTTTGCAAGATCTCATTGATTAAATTTCAGGCTTTAACATATTTCTTCAAAATTTCATAGAGCAGAAGCTATATTAGCAAAATTCCTCTTTATAATATAGCCAACTAGTAGTTTCACATGAATGAAAAATATTATTATTTATGTAAGAAGTTTTTTAGGCAAAAGTTACAATTACACAAAGGTTACATTATGCTAGAGACAATACCAATAATATTTATTTTTTATTTGAATTTATTTGGATTTCGTTATAACAAAACGTATACATAATATACAGTCCATACATTAATATTTTACAATAAATACGCGTAGTATAGTAATTACAATTACAAATCCATAATTTCACACCATCAAAGTATGCCTTAGGGTGACAAATCAACATCGAGCTATGCTGCGCTGTACTGCGCAGTGCTGTGCTGTGTTTCTTAAGCTACGTTTTTTTAACAATTAAACGATGCTGCGCTGTACTGCGCTGTGCTGTGTTGTGTTTCTTAAGCTACGTTTTTTAACAATCTAGCTCAGTAGGTATAAAGTAATCAGCAGCTCGTGTAGTCGTTTATCTCGTCAAATATGACCCTAATTTCAAAAAAACGTAAACATTACGACATAGTTGAATCCGATGAAGATGAAAGTGAAGAAGAAGCGGATATGGATATTTTATGTGTTATTTTGTCGTTAAAAGAGTCCAGTCACGGTAGCTAACCTAGCATAGCTCGACACAGCGCAGCATGGCAGAGCTCCATAAAAACATAGCACAGTTCGGCACAGCGCGGCTCAGCACGGCGGGTAGCGCGCCTCGCTCGAGACTGCTGCGTTTTTAAACAGAGCGTAGCCTCACACAGCGCAGCACAGCATGGTTTGTTTGTATCCTCATTAAAATATTAAACGAGCGAGTTGACCAAACACAGCACAGCGCAGTACAGCGCAGCATAGCTCGATGTTGATTTGTCACCCTTAAGCTCTAGAAATATCTCGTATCCATGGAAACGGAGGTTTATCGCAAGAACTTGCAAATTATCTGTCTTCTAACGAGCTGTCATAACTACTGATTGAGGTAAATTCCGTTCGCGTTCAGTGATATAATTAGCTATGAATTAAAACTAATTGGACGCGTGTTACGCGTAAATGTCACGTTTAAAGAATTTATTTTTTTATTTTACTCAGAGTGAAATGTGAAATATTTTCTGTTGTTTTTAATCTATGTACATCAAATGAAACATACGTCATCTAGTGAGTAAGAGAGTGAAGAATGTATTACTTTTGTGACTGTATGAATTGTATTGATGTATACGTTCATTCGTTCTTGTTCATTAAAGATACTTGCCTCTTGTTCGCAATCAGATACACATGTTGTTTTATTTTATTAATATTTTCCTTGATATTTAAGTATAATAATTGGTAATGGGAACTCTCATTTAAAAAATGATCGATTTTATTCTTTAAAACAATAAAAAGTTAGGTATTTCCAGCATCTATAAGTGCTAGAAATCTATATTGGGCTTAGGCCCAAATCACTCAAATACGAGTTGATTGCACATGTCAAACTTCTTTCACGATGTCTATATATTTTCTTTCGAAGAATAATTAAATAAATAAATCATTTATTTGCACAACATAATTAAACGAATATTAATGCAGATTTATCTGATAAGTAAGCTAAGATAAATCGAGACGAGCAATATTTTTTTCCATCTAAGCATCTTTTGAGCTTTTGATATAACGGCTCCAATTCCAATTTCTCCAATTCAAACTTCAACCATGACTTAACATATTTTTACTTTGTATATTAATTGTAACAGTCATTAATCAAAGCTACGATCGATCTATTTCCGCATTGATGGATGACGATTATAATCAAAGTCAGCACATTTTTTATCTTATTATCATAGCACCATCTGTATGGCATCCAAATGGAGGCAACAATAAATACCAGTGATTTATCCGTCTGTCAGTTTGTATCACGATTTGTTATAGTTACCGTTTCAAGCAAATGTTATACATTGATAATGTGCTTTTATTTTTATGGATGGAGGATGGAATATTGTTTATGGATAGTGTAGTTTTAAGTTAAGAATATTTGTTTTTAGATGAATGTTTGTTGTAAAAACTGATTGAATTTTTATAAAAATAATGTTTAAGGAAATAAATGCAAGAGTAAGAGAAGCTCCACATAAAATATAAATTCATTGTAAACGAAACTAAAATTAAACGAACTAAGTATTCATTTTATGAATTTGCAATATGATTTACTTACGTCATATCCGAAGCTTTATTTAGAAAACTATACTCATAAATCTGTTTCATCACACAAGTTAATTAATTCAAAGTTTATACAGTCATCAATATCAACGCCATCTTAACATCCAATTAGAGGGAAACAAATTACATTAGCACCTTATTTATTATCCAATTTACATACACACGGCTTTTATAATCGAGACGTGACTGAATATTTGCTTAATTATGTTGACAGGTGCAATGGGCCGGCTTTGCTTCGATTGTTTAAAAATCAAGGAAAAGCCTGAATTGTTAAGCTAATTTTCATGAATGATTTTAACTTGAGTTAGAAGTAGAGTCAATGTAGAGAGCAGAGATAGTAGATCCATTTATTTATTTATTTAGGCTTTTTAAAAGATTTTTAGAGTGAGTAAAGTAATAATTCAAATAATTTAAAGTAAGTAATAAGTTATTTAATCCAACGTATCGACGAAAGTATCAATATATTTGTACTTTAGAGCAAGTATGGTTACGGGTGCATAAATAAAACACATTATATCTGTTTAACTATATCTATTACTTAATGTAAATAGTAAATACATATAGTTATTTCATTTAAATCCGAAAGCATTCACGTCTACGATCACAAAAACTAATTGATTAAAAAGTAAAATAAAAAGTTAAAATCCACTCATTGGTATGCAAAACAAATAGTTTTACAACTATAAAACTACTTACATTCTCATACTTTAGCAAAGTTACAACAATTACGGTTTTACTCAATTTATTCTATAGAAATTTAAATGTATAAATAAACTTATATTTTTAATAGTGCTGTAAGCGCGTTATCGATTTAGCTCAAGTATCGATGTATCGATATCGACACCATTAGCCACACTACACCGCACAGACGGACACGGCTAGGGTGACTATATTAACATTATTAATAAACCTTGCTAATATTATAAATGAAAAGTGTTTGTTTCTCTTTCTTTCACGTCGTGATGAAGCGATTTTATGATAGGATATTTGTGCTTGCAGGTAGGTGTCTAGAGGATGATATAAGCTACTTTTTAATTTACTTTGACTACGCAGACGAAGCTGCGAACAACAGTTAGTAATTAATAATATAGCAGTGAAATCTCTGTATCCCAAATTAAGAAAACGAGTATCAGGAGTCAGCGCCCTCTGCCTAAATATATATACATATATTCATTTCAACTGTTTTGGCAATAAATAAAAAATTAGAGAAAAACTATCAATCGGCTTTCAATCTACCTTTCCTATTTACCTTATCTATATTTGTTAGGTCGTATCTCTAGACCCGATTTGAATATATTTCACACTTTCACACCAAGATAGAACACAGAGATTATATAGAGCTATAGAGCAACATACACACAAACTTCATACATAAAAGTTCCCATCAGGTTGCCTGGTAGAGATTGCTGCTTAGCTATAAAGCCGCCTGTTGTACAAACGATGCCTTTTTTGTATTATTACTTTTGTCATATATTAGTTTGTACACAAAACTGTGTTACTATTTAAAAAAAAAAAACGTGTGGCACTCGAGGACTGCCGCGGTAAAGCTATTGCATAGCATCGCATCGCTGTGCCGGTTGGAGTGGGAGGTGTTAGGTTTTTTCGTTACGGAATTTTTACATTCAGTCGCCGCGCTCAAAGTCTGAGATAAAATGCAATAGCTTAATAACTTTATAATAACCAGTGAGCAAAGTTATGAGCCTTACTAGTTAAAACACATAATTTAAGCCATAATTGTTAAATATTCGGTAATGGCATGGTGACAAGAGCAAGACAAACGATGTCTTGCGACAGGTTCACTTTCGTATTTCGTTCGTAACGGTGCGGTGTGCGCCGGCGCAGCTTTTTGTTTGGAAACCAGTCACGATTTGTTCGCGAAATCTATTCTATGTAAATAGCCAGTTGTATGGTTGTCCAATTAAATATATCGGGTTACTTAATAATGGTATTATGTACAGAATTAAGGGTTGTTAAATATAATGTATGAAACGTGGATAGTAAAGCTGAAAAAGAAATTCATTTAATTATAACCAATTCATAAAATTCAACCATTTAAGTTGATCAAAATCCTTTCTTAGCGAATGCCTATGTCCTAATATCTACCTGCATGCCAAATTTCAGTCCGATCTGTTCAGTGTTTTGGGCTGTGCATTCATGCATTGATAGATCACTTTGTCAGTCAGTCACCGTTAAGTTTTATTTATTTAGATGACAAAATTTTAGTGTTACTTTTAAAAATAATTTTGAATATGAAAGATAATTGTCGATTACATTTGTCGAGATTTAGCAAAAAGATTTGACCATTATAGAATTAATTCTCAAGATCTGCTTTCCGTACTATAAAATAAATAAATTGTTTTTTTCTCCACATTTAATTACTTTAGCAAGCACAAAGCCTACGCTTGTTCTACGGGCCATTCATTAAAATGAATACGGAGTTCCGTATGTTAAACGGTAGTACACAAGGAAGGCCTTTGTTCAAAGTTCAAGCCTTAAAAGGTTGTTTTGTGTAGAACATCTGTTTCCGACCAATGCAGCTGCCTATTTCATTTGAATTTATTTGACTGTATGTTTAGGTGAATTAAATTAAAAAAAATATGAGCAAATGGCGTAATAATGAATGACTTATTGTGCTAAAAGGTTGGGTTCAATTCCCGTGATTGTAAATGAAAAAATAAATAATATTATTGTGCTTTTATCGTATCAAAGTTAAAAGGTGTTAAACAATATTTGATTTCGCATACGTAGCTATTATTTTGAGGTGTTAAGTGTCAAGTATTTTAGTTGCAACTTATTTTTATTAACAAAACGACACAGAAAGTGTATAGCGATTGCGTTGTCAGATACCAAGACTCTGGTGTTACCTAGACCACGATATAGATACAACCAGTAGGGAAACTTCATACAAATGTTCGAAAAGGCTCACGCACACAAGTAAGCGGTATTATGACAATTGACAGATATAAGAATACCCTTACGATGCTCATGAACACGCTGGCTTGTGTGCGTGAGCCATTTGGAATGTTTGTATGAATTTTCCCTACTGGTTGTATCTGTATACTGACAGGGTGTAATCGTTAAGTGTGCACAAGCGATTATTCCATAACTATTGCAGATATCAAAAAACTTTAAACTGATATCGAAAGTACTTAACCTAATGAGTAAAATGGCCGTAATAAATTTTTAAAAATAAAACGAGAAATATCAAAAAAATTATCTTGAAACCCTCCCCATACATACACTTAACGATTACACTCTTTATTGTGGCTAGACTATAATAGCTAAAGTCTGTCTGTATGTATTATGTTTGTATGCATTGAATACGTTAGCCGAGAACAATACAGTACCAGGGGAACATAAAATGGACAGAGTTGGCAAACTAGTACTCGACTCCATAGAGATGTCACGACATGGGCGAAGGGTTATGCGATTCGGAAATTAAGGAATTTTCTACCTTATCACTTGAACATAGAGTCGATTTTTCGTAAGCTACGTTCGTAACATGCGTGTCTTGTTCTTTTATTTGCAGCAATAAATATATGAAACACCTAGCTCTGTTTTTGTGTGTTATTTGAACTTGATAGTTAATATAAATCAATATGAAGCTTACATCTCTATATTCTTGAGTGATACCGAGTGAGTCTGTGATGGCAATGAGAAAGTCTTATTTGGACTTTGTAATGAATAAAGAATTTTAGAAAATAGATTTATAAAGGCGGGTCGAGTCCTGTAATTGAAGTATGTTTAACTAGCTTCCTTATAAAAGGTAGCCTATGTTCTTTCTCAGGGTCTAAAGATTGTCTGTGCCAAATTTCATCAAAATCGGTTGAGAGGTTTAAGCGGGAAAGCGTAACAGACAGACAGACAGACAGACAGAGTTACTTTCGCATTTATAATATTAGTAGGGATAACGTTTAATATGTAAGTTGAAAAAATGCATGTTTCTAACGAAGGTATTCTTTTGCTGAAGTTTAGTATGCTGATAAATTATGATTTTTGCGAATATTTAATTTCAGTTCACACTCTACATAACCTTTTCCAATGATTATACCTAATCCAAGTTTCTAAACATGTACATTAAAAAAAGCGAGGTTCTAAACTTTAATTTCTAAATGAAATAAAACACATAAAAGAATATTTATTACATAATTTTGTTCAACCTTTTTGTTTTCAATGAATGGCATCGTATTTCATATTAATCAATAAATCCTACATCATTCGGATTTTATTCACGTTTCGACGCGAATCGCGTTAATTTACGACAGAGTACAGTAGGCCTAGTGTGAGTTTGATCGAGTACGAAACGTTACTATCGCGTCTGCGTCACAGCCGAATTAGTATGGGAAATCGAACAGCGCCCCTAGCGGACGTATGGGGAAGCTTTGATTCCCCATACAAATTTCGCTGTGACGCAGACGCGATAGTAACGTTTCGTACTCGATAAAAACTCACACTAGGCCTACAGTAGGCCTAGTGTGAGTTTGATCGAGTACGAAACGTTACTATCGCGTCTGCGTCACAGCCGAATTAGTATGGGAAATCGAACAGCGCCCCTAGCGGACGTATGGGGAAGCTTTGATTCCCCATACAAATTTCGCTGTGACGCAGACGCGATAGTAACGTTTCGTACTCGATAAAAACTCACACTAGGCCTACAGACTAATCGTCGATAGGAATTATTGTTGAAATCGTGTTGTAAAAACAACAATTTTACAGTCAATTACACATTTGCTTGATGAAGCGGTATTTACTTACATAAGTCTAGCGGTTTGTGAGAGTCGTTGTTATCTTTTGATTTATTTAATATGAACGTGTCTTTGTAAAATGAATTGGTAAATGGTAAAATTTATATATGTAAAATGCACAAACTTTAATTGTAAAACGTGTAAAATTAAGATACAATGTTTTGGTGTAAGTGTAATTTTTATATGTCATTTATAGGTTAGATAGAACAAGACAATAAATTATTGAATTAAGTTATCACATATAATATAACATTTCCAAACGTTTCAGTATTCACTGGATTTTTGACTGTAGGTAAATTATGATTTTAAGCTAATAAACATTTTTTTGAATAAAAATAAACTAGATTGTTTAAAATCTTTAAATTATGGTGATAATTGTAATACAGTAATGACTACACCTACAACAATATCAAGTTACCGAAAAATAATAAAATCAAGATGCGCAAGCGTCGATCAATTCAATATGGCGTCAATTAACTAGCCTCCCACTGCCCAGGCTCTCGATCTGGATTCCTAGAAACTATTTCTAGTCGAAGGGACTTGATAAACAACTTATTTCTTTGCGACAAGCTCGTAGGATGTGTTTTTCCATAAGCCACGGCGGATTGTTCAATGTATGGTTTTATCGATATTCCTGTTTGACGTTAGAAGTTAGATGCGAGATTGATTTAACTCGAAGTCATATTTATTCATTCAGTTATAATCTTTGGACGAGCTCAAATACATTAAATATAATATGGTAGGGCCAAATTATTACATACTACAGTATCGCTTCACACAAATCTATAGTAAAAGTATATAAAACAAAATGTGTTGATAACCTTGAGAACGACTCGACCAATTCGGATTTTTTTTTACATTTTTCATATGGAAGGCAAACACGAAAAAGGGGCAAAGGGGCAGAACAGCTTCTGTTGGGGCAGCTATTTCATATAAAACAAAATCCAAACGTGTTGACGTGTGATCATATTATATTATTTTATTTGAGAAAACTTAAATTTCGATAAACATTTTTACAACAATATTAACTTCTGCTCGAATAATAATAGAGAATTAATTAAAAACAATAATAGATCCTATCAAGTATCAAGTCAAACCATCATAGTTCACCAGCATGACAGTTGAAATATGATTTCAGATTGGGCTTCTGTTATGCGCGGGCGCATGCGTAACATGATATTATGTGAAGCCCTTTGTCTAAATACAGTGGGCTTGTAAATTAGTCTGAAGTTACGAAACCGTTTATTTTGATTTCATTAATCATCACGAAATAGTATTTTCCACTTGTGAGGTCCCTAATATTTCACTAAAATAATATTAGACATAAAAATACATAGGCTTAGATAATGCCATCCATATGTTTTACAATACAAAACACTTTATTTAACATACACATAGTAACACTTAATTACTCTCTGTACATCCAGTTGTCTGGAAGAAATCGCTATTTAGCGATAAGGCCGCCCTTTGTTACAATGTGTCCTAAGTTAGGTCAATTTGTAATTCATCTTGAGCAATAAAGCATAAATAAATAAATAAATAACAAAAAAATAAATCAAAAAACGAGGTCCACCCCGGCTTCGCCCGTACATATTTACGTTTTCCGGGATAAAATATAGCATAAAAGCATAAAATATAAAATTTAAATTTAAAATTTTGAAATCGGTCCAGTAGTTTTTGAGCCTATTCAATACAAACATACAAAAATACAAAGGTTTCCTCTTTATAATATTAGTATAGATTCCTATTGTCTTTTATGACCTGAATGATAGGTAGTTTAGAATCAACCAATTGAAGTTCATATAATCATAAATATAACCAGGCGAGAAGCTAGCACTTAATTCCCTTCGTTTAACTATCCATGAATCTTTAGAAATAGAGCAGGCAATAAATTAATTGAATCAGACGCACGTCGTTATCACTTTAAATAAATCCTCCTTGATAAAAGTAATTTTCCACATCGAAATCAATTTGTTAAACTGTCAGTAGCTACCTCAGAAACCGCTGAACCTAAATAAGTAAGTGGATAGTTTAATCATTGTGACGTGCGCTCATTGGGTGTGAGATTACATTAAGTTATTTTAATGTTACTGTTGATTTTACTAGAAAGCGTGTGTGCCGAGCACACGTGTCAGAAGTGAAACTTCTTTGGCGAGATTCAAAGATACCAAAATCGTCGTCTTACTCCATGACGGTATTGCCATGACGCGACCTTGAAATTTTACTCTCAACGCACCGAAAGAAGTTTCACTTCAAAAATATTTTTAGTTAGGTGGGGTATAATAAAATCTATAAATTTTAATGTACGATTAAACGTTTTCGTCTGATTGACGACCGATCGTTATTATTTATTAATATCGTTATAAATTTAAATCGGTGAAGTTCTGCGTCCATTATACACCTGTTTCACTAATCTACTTACTTTCTTTACAAATAGGTGATCAGCCTTATGTGTCCTGCCAGCATGAAATTTTTGTTCAAAAATAGAACCTATGACTCCAAAGTTTTAACCACTAATCCAAAGAGGCGGTATCTAATTTAATTGACACATTAATCACTGTTCCAAGGAGGCATCTCTAAATTAATGTAAAAATTTAAAAATTTTTCATCATCATTAAAAGTCAAACAACAGAAGTCTCAGCAAACGCTGACTAACCTCTCGAAGCTTCAGCACGAATTTTAAATACATAAATTGGTTTCAGATTAGATTTTTCTGATAAAAACCACCAACATATAGATACTGATGTTTTTACGGTCATAGGTCCGTTAATCGAAATATAGCGTGCTGTATAAAATCTTAATTCGATACATTCTAATTGAATTAATTATCTATTTATTTAAATTGTATGGATGACGTTAAGCTTAACTACTATATAATTCAATCATCGTTTGTCTGATAACTCCTACGCAATAACGGTTGTTGACAAATTCCATTTTAAAATACGAATTTTATAGATTTTGTGTATATAAGAATACCAATTATTACCATATCCAAATTATTACTTTTGATTGTTTGTTTTAGTTCCTTTATATAAAGAATGCGAAAAAGTTATTATGGCTTTCTTATAAACCATTTACAAATCCTTATGTCCTATATATCCTCACACACACACACAAAGATACACGTACCTGTTCTGTTCCTTATCTGAATAGTTTTTACATATTTCTCTTTATATCACTTTGTACTTTATTGAAGAAAATGTTATTCGTGTAACAATAAATGATAATGTACTCTCGGAAGAGCGAGATGTTCTAACACAAGTATTTAAATGCTTAAAAGGATGTCTCAATGACTGTAAAATTGTAAACATATTTGTTACTGAATAAATATTTTTGATTTTGATTTTGATTTGATTGAATTAATAAATTAGAACTTATTCAGAAACGAGTTGGATATATCCCATTTGATAAATAAATTCTAATACAAATAGTACGAATTACGATTGCAATTAGTTTATATATATTACCCGTACCAGTTAAATTATTACAGTTAAAATTATTAATATTACAAGCAATGTAACACTATGTAATGAATAAATAATTGAGCAAATATCTCCGCGCCATTTAATTACTCAGTAACAACTTCGATATGCTAATTAGAGAGATTAACGATGTTATGTCTGTGGACTTAGGTCTAGACTTACAGTACAAGTAATTACTTTTCCTTTTAATAAGGCTTTCTGTTTGATCAAAAACATAAAATACTAGCGGTCCGCCCCGGCTTCGCCCGTGGTATTTACGTTTTCTCTAGAGGTAGATAAGAACCATCCTCGTACTTCAAGGAATATAATAAATAAAGAATTATCGAAATCGGTTTACCTGTTCGCGCGTGATGCCGTGACCAAGGAAAACGGGTTTCATCTTAATCTTAATATATATAAATCTCGTGTCACAATGTTTGTCCTCAATGGACTCCTAAACCACTTAACCGATTATAATAAAATTCGCACACCATGTGCAGTTCGATCCAACTTGAGAGATAGGATAGTTTAAACATGTAGGTATCACGGGCGAAGCCGGGGCGGACCACTAGTTTTTATATATGTATATTTAAAATTGACTCGATATGTTTTTGATCAAACAGAATCCTCGAAAAAAAGATTTGGTCTTCAATATTACACGTATCATCTAATAGAAGATTGGTAATTTTGCTTTATACCCACACTTAGGATGTAGGCTGAAGTATTTGGAGGTACATATCTATGATTCATGTTAATTTGCACCTTTTGTTTTTAAAACGCTTTGATGGTTAAGTAGGACCGGAAGAAAAATGCTTGCTTTAAAAGGTCATAGTCAATTTTTATTTTTAATTTCAATCGAAATGGTAGGTCAGCGTGATGGACGATAGACTTTATACGACACGCTTTCGTTTAGATTTGATTTTACATGGTTATACGAGTGTAAGAAAGATTTGACTGACCGGTTGGCTTGGTTGGTATTAGCCCTGCCTTCCAAGCCAGAGGTTGTGGATTCGATTTCCACCCGGGGCAAATATTTGTGTGATGAACATAGATGTTTTCTCTGTGTGTGGGTGTTAATTATCTATATAAGTATTAATTTAAAAATTATATATGTATGTTTATCAGCCATCTGGTTTCCATAACACAAGCGAAAGCTTAGTATGGGATCAGATTGTGCCGTGTGTGAAAATTGTCCTGAAATATTTATTTATTATTTATTTATTTATTTAGTATTATGGAATTATATTTTAGGTATTTTTTAAAGATTTACAGAAAACATAAAATAAAACATTCAACAAAAAGAAGAGGTTCTAAAACACACTTTTGTATAAGTACATTAAATAGAAGTTTTCACTACATATACTAATAGAAACAAACCAAACCAAACCATTTATTCCTCTCTCAATTATAGTGAAATCTCTATCGTACAAAATTAACATAACAACTCTACAATTCGCTCTAGATATCACCGGTAACGCTCTGTGAACTCTATCATTGGACATTTATATCTGTCCGTCTGTCTCCGACAATTGAGACGTAATGAGCGTGACAGTCAAACACAGCAGTCAAATTACCACGACAGTTGTCAAGTCTCTATGATTATTATGTAAAACTAAATATAGAGTTGTAGAGTTTAACTGTCTTGCTTAACTTTCCTAGTTTCTAGTTTTTTTTAATAATAATCTCGATGGTATATTGGTTAGCATTTTCCGATCAATTCAAGATCTGGCTGTAAATTATAGGAGCATACAGTATACAATTTTTAATTATTGTCGTGATTTAATCTACTATATAAAAATAAGTCGGGTTTTCCTTCCTGACGCTATAACTCCAGAATGCACGAACCGATTTCCACGGTTTTGCATTCGTTGGAAAGGTCTCGGGCTCCGTGAGGTTTATAGCAAAGAAAAGGTGTCTCTGGTGGCGAAACGGAGTTCGCCCGGTTTGCTAGTAGGATATGTAATAGTCTTAAGAGTGGACACAGATGATGTACGAGTAAGTTGTGGACGATATGCAACTGCATCTGTGATTCACCTTATTAAAACCTCTTTGCCTATAAATGTAAGATTTCATAAAAATTCCATTTGAAAAGTTAATTTCCATACCTTTAATTTATATGTAGAGGTTTTTTCACACAACGAAATTTTTCAGTTTATACCCTTTGAACCATTCTTTTGTTGTGATAATAAATTGGCGTATGGGTGACGCGTGTAAAATTAGATGAAAAAGAGAAATCAAAACATTGATCGGAAACCCTCTATTTTCTGATCCGATTTGCGCCTGACCGGTTTTTTATGATTGTATTAAAAGTAAATTGATATGAACACAGTGTTCCGAGAATAAACGAGACGCATAATCAAAGATATATTCTTATAAAGGGAAATTACTTAATATTAAAGTGCGTACGTAAATCGTTGAGTACGCATTTTATAGTATGTACTTAGACCTGCCTGGGGTGATGACAGAATTGCTTAATAAAATAGGAGTGTTAATTATGTACCAATTATTATTTTTTATGTCCTGGTAAGAGGCCATGACATTTAATTTTAATGCCTTGTAATGGTAATGCAAAATTGTTTCGCAGATTTTTAATGTCACAAAATAAAAAACTTATTTGTATACTGATTTTTAAACTATTTCATTTCCATGTGAAATTAATATATATTATATATGTATATATAATATTATATATTGCAAGTAGTACGTATTTAAAAAAAAATACTGAATAAATGTTTCTACTTTCTTTCTTTCTTGCAACAGAAAATCACCTTCAGATAACGGAACATAAAATATAAAAAATAAAGTTCAAGCAATACAAAGCTTCGCTATACTGCAAAATATTAAAAGATATAATTAACAAGCAATGCGGACCCAAAATAAACCCCACGGAAACGAGAAGCATATATGTACTTTTATTTCAAGTCGCTTCTTCCTTACTCAGTCATGTCAAAAACATCGATTGCATTGAATCTCGTCAGATAACAAGTTCGACTCACAAGCACTCAGTCACGTATCGAGGCGCGCCGGGGGTCAAACATAGTTCGCTCTTGAATATTAAAACGCGTGATTTTTTGTGCGCTGCGCGCGTGACATCGTCCCGTTTTAATTTGAAATTTATCGACAAAAACTACACTACAAAAAAGGCCGACGTTTCTATAACGTAAAATTAACAAATAGTGTTAGATATTTAATAGTTTTCGTCTTTTTTCGTAAAATGTAGAGCCTATCATGCTCAGACTAAATATAATACATATTTATAAAATATAACAATAAAAAAGGAGAGGTTTTAGACAACAAGTATAAATAAACATAAAGATCGTTATTGTTTTTTTACAAAAGTCTTATAATAGTAATTCCCAGATAATTAACGTTAAAACGTTGGATACCAAGATGCACGCGAATTTTTAATCGAAGCAAAAATAATAAATCGTATATTCCTTGAAGTTTAATTATGTTCAATAAGTAGCCCCTAAGTATTGACTAATGAGCATATAGAGTCCTGCTACGAACCCTATTTGTCTACTAATTGGATTCTCATAAGTCACGAATATGTCTTCTTTATTATCAGGGGTGCATAAAGAGGTAATAAGTACAGTTCACCCCCCATGGGGTTTTAAAACTAGAAGCAATTTCTTTTATAAAGTTATTTATGTGATATTATGGCAATTATAAAATGTTTACGTTTATTGTATTTATTATTTTTTGCGTTATTTTACTGTAAATAGTCAGTGGAAATAATTGGCTACGTTGTGAACAATATATGTATTTGTTTATCCTCTTTATAACAGTTGCTATACAAGTATAATTATAATATTGGATCGATAACTCAGTACCCGAAAAAAGTTAACTTTAATAGTAAACAATTGTGACATAAGTTATCACAATAATTTTAAAACCAGAAATAGACGTATACAGATAAAAACCTAAATGAGTTTTCGTATATGTAGAGTCCGAAAATTAATTTAAAAAAATACTGATTAATTGAATAAATATATTCGTGATATAGAGCTATAAAGTTCTCGTAAATTTGTAAATTTCCTTGTAAATCCGCTTACGAAAGAATTCAAACGACTCACTAAACCAACAAAAGCCAGCTTTTAATGACTTGTTAAAAAGGCGACCCGGAAAGTCCTGGTTTCAAGGCTAAAGTTAATATAACAAAGCCTTAGGTAATAGTCGAAGTCGAAGACGATTTGTATAGCTCTATATTACCAATATTTAATACACATAAATACGTATATAGCGTTAAGTTAAATACTATAATAAGCTTAAATATTATTTTAATTACTACTTTCTATACATATATGTTTAGTTAGGTGAAAAAATTTTGACATTTAAACCGTTAAAGTTTGTTCTTCTCGTAGGTTGTGTTATGTATACATAATGGCCGGATAAAGTGAAACTTTTTAGACATGTCAAAGACTTTTTACTACTGAATAACGTGGTGTTATAGCGACGTATACGAACGTCCCAGTCAGTCGTTAAAGTCCCCTTCAAAGCCTTATCTCACATTTGATTAGATAAGATAAATAAAGGGACTTATGAATGAGTCTGCGGTTGAAATAAAAGAAATTGATTTCCACAAACCAAACTTTGTACAAATAGTAATTTAGCACAGCTGCACTTATACAACGCAACAACTTTTTAGAAGCCAAAAAAGAGCTTTCGTTGAACCGCTCTATCTCTTTCAGATTACACGTGAGTGAGCGAGACGGGTGCGAGCGGAGTCGGCGACGCGTCAGTTGTCGAAAACCTCCGAAACGCGAAGGTTGCATGTAATGTGGTGTTTTAAAACATTGTGATTAAAAATTGTTTATTTTTGTGTGATTTATTGTGTTTAACAGTGTGTGTTGTGTGTGTTTGTGTGTGAACTCGATGCAGGCACGTTTCTTATTGGATGCATCTGAGGTGAGACGGTCAACAGTTTTTATAAGTAAATAGTCAAGGATTTTATAAGTATGTAACGTACATTCCGAAGCGATTTACGATATCATAAAAAACGCACTGTTTTGATCAATTTGTATGAACTGCTGTTGAGTTTATTTATTAATTAGACCTATTTGTAATAAGCAACTTTGGTTTTAATTAAATTAATGATTTAATTTTGTAATACGTAATTAATTTCACTTTTACTGTATTATTTACGTGCGTAATTATTTATTACGTAAGTAATCAATAATTTAAACAATTTAATTGTAGAGTTTAATAAAAAACTAATAGTCTTCGATTCCTTACAGTGAAAATACACTTATTTATACACAAATTATAATATCGATCCATTTATTCATATTGTCTGGATATGTGAGTTTATGTTAATAGTATGCAAAAGTAAAAATTAAATACATTTGTATACAAAGATGACTCTACCTAACATGTCTCGCCATTTTAACTATTATTAAAGTCAACATCAAGTTAGAAAGTAGAACTTCATACTATAAGTATCATAATTCATACTTTACCCAATTCAATTCATATTATATTTATATTCTAAAAAATATAGAGTCGAATTCTAACATATTTTTATTCCATACAATATAGAGTATCTACAAAGATATTCTCTACCTAATAATTAGTTAATCTATCATAAATAAAAAAAATATAATTAATGATAAAAGACAATTAACAGCACACATAAATGACCTCAATATACAAGTACTGGTGAATCATTAAATCATTAAGGCGGAGCGTGATAAAAATCATCATTAATCATTAAACGAAGCTTTCAAGCTGGTGAATTTTTAATGGTCAAGCGTGAGAGCCTTGGACTTATTTAGCTTAAAAAGACAACAGTTTTGACTCAGATTAAAAATGTAGAGTTAACTGAAATCAACAAACCTTAAAATTAATTAAATCTCAAGGAAACAAAAGGTTTAAATTTGAGTTTAAATTAAAAAAATTAAACTCTATACAATATTTTGCTATAGGTATTTGCTCTATAAAATATTTTATTTTAATGGAAAATATACTTTACTAAGGCTATTTTACATTATTTTTTCGCTTTTTATATGATTTAACTTAACTCAAGAGTTCAAACATAAAATAATAAAAATTGTAATTACTCTATAGTTATACTATACAATATTCTATACTATACAAATTCCTCGTAACTTCTAAGCTTCAACAGCTAAACTTGGCAATTTATAGTCCTCCCGTAAGTGCAATGGCGCAGATGTTATCATAGAAAAGACATCAACGCGCTCGAATAATATCATAACCCATGCATTTGCAAGTAATATGTTAATTTTAAACGGTTTCTTACAGTTTTTATCAAGCCTTCGATAGAATATTACACGTGAGAACGATTCGCGTAATTAATGAATATTAATGACAGCTAGACATTGTTTATTAACATTAAATCAAACATTTTAGCGCCGCCTGTTTGTGGATTGCTTTTTTTAATCTTTTTTTATGCTATGCTCAAAATTGCTCTATACATCATTGAACATAATTATAATTGTATTAATTTCATACTTTATTATTTAAGATTCTTATGTGATTAAAGTTTAACACTAATTTAAATCGATGTACAACTAAATAAGAAATTAAACACGCGTAACTACATTCGCGTTCGCATATCTGAAATTGATAAATTTATCTGCAATAATATATTTAAATAACATTAAATAGTCCCTTTGCGATCACCTTTTAGCTACTTTTTATGCTAAATTAATGGTTAGCAGGTGTTTAAGTTTTACTTGGATTATCGACATAAACTTAAATTAATATTATAATATGCTATTAATACTTACGAGTGATGTACCTATCTCTGTCTGTGCTTTTGCGAGTTTTAAAGCTTTTGTACTTTAAAAGTCGCAAAAGCACAAACATATTTTTTTATTATACGTAGGATACCTACCATCTATCAATGTAAATAACGTATATTATAAAATTCTTTTGTTTGTAACCAAACACCTCAGAAAAAAGCAAACACTACAGAAATGATTTTATATAGATGTTTATGATGTTTTGTGTACGTTCGATAAGACTGTGTTTGGGCTCTTACAAACTATTTTTATACCTAGAAGCGATCCGGCAGCAGAATAAAGCTTGTCACATTACTTAGTTATAGGTAATATAATAATAAAAAAAAAGTATTCAAAATATACAAGTTTGTTAATCAAATAATGTCACTTCAAGTTAAATCGGGGGCATTAATCTTTATAGGATTATAGGAGTTATTCCATCTTCAAAGAACCAACATTTAAAGTCATAAAATATCCATAAGTATATATATTATATATATTTTATTTCTTCCGACATAACACCTGAGGACTTTAAAGATTACTGTAATCTGAACATAAAATCCGAATGAAATGGAAACTGTATGAAGCCATGAAAACGTCCTCAGAGCCCGTAAAATGCATTAACTTTGTAATGTATCGCTTTCAATCTAAACTTCTTGAAATTTGACCCTTATTGTTGGACAATAAAGTTTATTGTTATATCTTTATTTGCTTTGTGTTTGATTTGATGTTTGAATTAATTTTATCTAATGGCGATGTAATAAATTGTCTGAACGTATTTGAGATATTTTTTACGAGTATGCGCTTTTGTTTACTCAAAATTAGCATTTTTATTAAGGTATAAGCGATTTGTGATGAAACAGAACGCAATGCTAATATTATAAGCATTTAAATCGTGTTTCTTATAAGTTATAAGAATTATGCGGAATTATTCTGATAGATGGGATAGATACCAACATTACCATTTATATTTTAGTACCTAAATTTATATTCATTTCATCCAAATATATATATAATTTGCATGAAAGAGCAGAAAACATTTGCAAATTTATCCAAGCATATTTCTAACATACATATATTACAAGTAGGTATTTATTATGTCATTTTAAGCTTTTACCTCCAAACACAAAAACATCTAAAGCTGGGTCCACATTTGTAGCATTTCGGTGTATCGTATCTCCGTTGCGTGGCCTCGGCGCGTATCATGATCGCTAGTTTGGACGCAAGATGATACCCGTTGATGATACACGCCGTATCTGATACGGCCCGATCCGCACTAACCGTGTATCATGATACACCTCGTATCTGATACGCGTATCACGATCGGTGGTATGGACGTATTTTGATACTGTATTACGATACGATATACGTGATACACCGCGAACCATCGTGTGTCGGTTTTTCCGCGATCATCAAAGAGGATACACATCGTATCGATCAAGTTTGGACGTGAATGCAATTGATACGCGATCATTGCCTGTGTTCCCGCCATTTCGTGGTTTGTGAAAGAGGAGTAAACATTGAAGATGAGCTGGGATAACGAAAGTGTTATAATGATACACTGACATGATACAGCATTTGATAAGTATGGACGCGTTTTTTTTCAAGATACGCCTTTATAATACGACATGGACAAATGAGCGTCCATATTTATGATACAAATACTCGATACGATACGACTGATCGTGATACGTCAAAATGCTACAAATGTGGACCCAGCTTTAGTCTGATATTTCCTTTCTCAAACCAAATGACTTGCCATCAATAAAATAAATATGAAAGCATTCGTCCCATGCCATCTACACTAGACAAGCGTGACCTCATTTAAGTCAATAAAACTTATTAATACTATTGTTTAATTTTAAAGATATAAGATATTTGATGACAGTAAATGATTTATAACATAATTTACTACAAAAGGTCAGGGTGGGTCGTGAAAACAAATCTCCACAAAGGCAAACGATTTGCGAAACAGCTTGATATAATAGGACGCAATTAATCTCCTATTCGAGATGTGTTGTGTGGGTTGCCACTAACACAGTTATAAATGTGAAAGTTTGTTACTTTATAAAAGATCTTATCATTGATAAAAAATATCGTTTCTCCTGTTTCAAGAACATGTCTTGGAAGCAAGCAATAAATTAAAATTTCTAGTTCTTGCAAAGAAATGGTACTATATTCATGAAAAATAAATATTAGAGGTATATATTTACATAGTAAATTCTATATTAATAACAGCTCGCAAAAAAGCTAATTTTATGAAGTGCTTTAAATATAAAGCGACCAGAAAAAAATAAATCAGTTTTAATTAATGTTGTTGTAACTGTATCAAATTTAGTGTGATACTGGTATCCAATTTTAAGATTTAAATAATTTGTTCGAACAAATTTATGTTATAAATATTTATATGTAATCACCAGGAAAACAATACCTAATGCACTTATCATTAGGTTAATGCTTTTTTATTGTGCGTCACCAGAAAAATTACTTCTAATGTTAAATGTTAGGAAATAATATTAAATAACGCGCAAATTTAGACACGGTCACATCTCCAAGTACTAAAATAGCCTCATGTACCATTGTCACACGAAAACCTCGTTGCGGCAGCCCTACCGCGTCGCGGTCTTTCACCTCGACAACTTTTTCTGTCTGTCCGTTGATTTCCAGCCTATAGATACATTTCTACGTATTCTCAATACTTATTCTCTCCACGCCAATATATATCTTATCCCATTGTAATAGCAGATACATTTAATTGAATAAATTTCGAAAGTTTGTACGTGATAGCATAAATCTTTCGATAAACGGCTGAATTAATTACCTGAGAGTATTTGGATCAAGTACTCTATTAACATATGTTGACAGTTGTTTAAGTAACTCGTTAATTTTACGTATAAATTGGCGGGAAAAGTTGGCATTCAAAAGAATGGTGGTTAAAAAACCATATAGTGTTTATTACACTAGCTATTCCTGTCAAATCGACAAGTTTCTATAGATAAATGTGTCGGCTAGCTGAATATTGGTAAAGTATCTATAACACTTTTTACGCTTTTAAACGCGCTTTAAGTTTAAAGTATTTGGAAATTAACAGAAAAAATAATAACGTTTAAAATCCGTTAAAAAGTTAAAATGTAGAGTCGTACACACATAAACTTATTCGATTATAAATAGGTATCTAAATATATTCATTTACTTTTAAGAACGTCATTATTGAGTAATGTCTAATTTAATAATAACTATATATGTCTAATTAGCGCAAAGTCAAAACATAAAATATATTATGTAACATACGTATAGAAATAAGGTCAAGAAAACAATAACTATGTATTTTTAATTAAATTATTGCCTAATTATTAAATATGTATAAATTTGCATATCATTATTCTTTTAATATGTCTGATACATTCTTTTTATTAATTCTATTTGTTGAACATGTACTTACAAAAAGAAATAAAACATTTGATTTGGAAATAAGTTGTGTGCGTAAATATGCATCTGCTTTAAATAAGTTTTATTAACTTGTTAAGATAATTGACTCTTCGAATCCAGTTAAATAAAAATCAAAAATAATTTAAATATCTTTATTGCAAATATCTTTCATCAAATTAACAAACATAAAAACATTACAAAATACGCGATCACTTGAAACCGTGCTCTCGTTAAAAACAGCCTTGAATATAAAAATATCTTTGATAACATCTTGATTACTTGATTGTTAATTCCACTCGTTTCACTTACGCATTTTATGGTCGATATAAAGATTGGTATTTGTAAGTTTATTTTGTGAATATTGAACTTCAATTTAAATACATAATAGCTACAAAAAAAACGTGCTTAGCACACGTATCAGAAGTGAAACTTATTTGGCAATATTCATAGATACTCAAATCGTCGCCTACTCCATGAACTGACGATATTTCCATAAAATTTTACCCTCAACGCGCCTAAAGAAGTTTCACTTCAAAAATATTGAAAAGTATGATTAATTTACTATCAAGCAAATATCTACCACACTTTATGTTGTGCTTACACAAAACAAAGTACCTACACCAATATTGACCAAATTTATTCAATTTGCAAGATCGAAAACTTCATAAAACCGCAAGAAATGTAGCACTAAAAATAATGGCATACCATTTGCCGTAAAACTAGTAGCTTTACGGGAAACAACTTGATAACTCCGCGGATTGTTTGATCTACGCATCAAACACTCCGACCATTTTTTATAACAAGCCAGAAGTTTGAGAGATGTTCTTAAAGATTACGGTGATATATCACCCTCTTAGAATACAAGTTAAGAGTTTTAACGGAGAGGAAAGAAAAGGAAATCGATTCTCAGTAAAAATAAGTCGTTCTGATAGGTTGCTAAGTCCCAGTAAAAATGCTTTTGATACATATTTGTTACTATATATCATTCATTGGCATAACTCAATCACAAAGGAACGAAATATATTAAAATTAATTAATGAAGTTAAGGTTTTGCAGATTTATGATTCTATTTAATTAGCAAGCTGAAGTGGCAGTGGGCCGGTCATATGTGCCGCTGAACGGACAACCGCTGGGGCACACATGTCTTAGAGTGGAGACCGCGGCTCGGTAAACGTAGCGTAGGACGCCCTGCTACACGGTGGAGTGACGACGTCCGCAGGGTTGCTGGCCGCAAATGGCGGCAAAGAGCCAACGACCGGGCTCAGTGGCGTGCATTAGGAGAGGCCTACGTCCAGCAGTGGACATCGAAAGGCTGATGAAGATGAAGAAGAAGATGAAGATTCTATTTATATAGAATTATGCTTTTTAATTACGAGTCAGTTAATGTTTCATGAATCCATTGCCGGAACATAAAACGTAAAAAGTATTAACCGTTTGTAATGTGTTGGATTTATTTGCACTTGGACAGGTATAAGAATAAACCAGGCAAGTCATCACCTAAATTAGAAACCAGTTAAATACAATAAATTTAAAATTATCACTTGTTTTCATTTTAAAATCCTGTATTCTAATACCGCACTAAGTAGGGTTTCAATAAAAAAATAAAACATTTAAATGTTGTCCATGGTATTTTAATTTTTTAATAATAGTTCAGGATACATCGCCCATTTTTGCAAGTGACTACTATCAAGCTGATTTTCCGTTTGTAGCTTTATTTTGATGAGACACCGAATAATTTCGTGTACGAAACTCTCGATTGTGGTAGCTAACAGAGATAACAAGGATAAAATTTTTTGATTTGATGGTTCTCAAATATTTATTACGCAATTTGTAGGACAATATGTCTGTTGAATTATATAAACATTAACTAAGTGAAAACAAAAAAATCAGCTTGTTAGTAATCATTTATGATGACCTCGTTATCGATACACTTTGGAAAGGGGGACTCTTTGAACCAACCATAGATTTTGTAGGACAAATATTTTTTCGAATAATTTAGGTAATTATCTTGAGATTGAACAAAAAAAAAATTCAGTTAGTAATAAATATTTGAGAACCATCAAATCAAAAATTTTTATCCTTGTTATCTCTGTTAGCTACCACAATCGAGACTTTCGTACACGAAATTATTGGGCGTCTCATCAAAATAAAGCTACAAACGAAAAATTAGCTTGATAGTAGTCACTTGCAAAAATGGGCGATGTATCCTGAACTATAACATACATAATATAGTCATAATATAGTCTATACACGAGTTGGCACAGCAGGCGGTCTTATTGCTAAGGCAGCGATCTTTTTTAGACAATCTGGTGGACAACATCTTCCACCAATACTTTCTGCACAATAACTTTTACAAAAACAGAACAAACTGGCAGTCGAAAATTACCTTAAATATAAACTACATCTTTCACAAAATCTTCGTCGTACCTACATGGCCCACCACCAAGCACTATATGGCACGAACCATTTGGCCCTCAGATATATATACGTGGGGTACCACGCGTGTGTAGACACGGTGACACGGTGCGGGTGCAGCAGGTTCTTCACGTATTCCACTTTACCGTACAGAGTGACTTCTAGAACTGCTCGAAACGAGAAGTAGAAGCGAAACTCGACGTACGCGACCGATTGGAAGTATATGAAGCATTCGTTCCTGTAATGTTTTAAAAGGAAAAAAAGATTTAGAAATAAGTAAGAGTTAATTTAAAGGTTTTAATGTTAACATGTCTGTTATTTGAATGGCATCAATGAAAGTTGATAATATTTTGCTTCGTTTCTAATGAGTTTAAAAAGATCGTCACTACTGCAAAGCAATGTTTCGAATTCCATCTCACGATAAACAAACTAGGCACCTATATATAAAAACTTTAAGGCTACTAACCAGGGTGCTTAATTTGTACAAAACAGCTATGGAATTATTTATTTATTCGAGTACCACATCACAGATGCATGCTTGTTGGACGATGTCCAAAGATAGTGTCATAGATGTATGATTAAGTAAATTTCCATGTCTTGTGGGAATGGGGCAGATGCATTATACCTACAGCTGTTTTACTAATTGTTTTTCTTTACGAAGAAGTAGGTAGAAGGTATACAGAAGATGAATATCCATGGAATGTCGCTTAAGAATCACAAGACAGTTCTTTGGCATTATTATGTAAAATAAAAAGATTTTAAAACAGCAATTACGGAGTTTCTTGCCAGTTCTTCTGCGTAGAAACTGCTTACCGAATCGGTGGTAAATGGCAAAACTACGTCATCATCACTCATGACGATTCAAACATGCTAGAAGGAGTCTATTTGAACAAATAAATTTTAGAGTATGATAATAACGGCTATATCAAACTGTTTAACTTACGGTTGTAAATCCTTCTTCTTATCGAGCCGGTAGCCCGTCCTGTCCGCAGTCAGGTCTTGGTAGCAATGGTTCTCCACCCAGATCGCCGCGTTACTGCGAGCCGACACCTCTAGCACTACAGTGGCGCAAGACACCTCTGCTGCTTGCGCGACTGACATCTGAAGAAAAAGTTATTAATGTGTTGTTTATAACTTAATTAAAAGGAAGAGATTTCATGAATATTGTGATTATGGCAGTCATATCTATATAAAAATGAATCCCTATTTCCCTTGGTCAGGTATCACGTATGAACGACTGGACTGATTTCGATATTTGTTATTGCATAGCTTTTATCTCAGACTTTGAGCGCGGCGACCGAATGTAAAAATTCCGTAACGAAAAAACCTAAGAGGCCGTATCGATTTTAGAGTGATTTTGACTTGTTTCTGTAATTCTTTAGGAGCTCGTTTAAGAAAACTAAATTAGTAACAATGTGTTATAATATCTTAAATTAAAGATTTATTCAATATCTAAAAAGTGACCGAGACAGTTTATTGATTTTCATTGTCCAGTTTGTTTAATAGCCAATAACCTGAGGCGTGTTTCAATTTTTTCAATGCGGGGCGTTCGTGTCTTTGTAGTTTACACAGAATTTAAAAGAAGAAGTTTTCTTATAAAATATACAACAATAAAGACACTGAGACACTCTAAAAAGTGTTCGAGGAATTTTAAGTACTTTTATTCAAAAATTCAAAGAAAATCTAAGTTAAAATAGCATTACTTTGATGAAATTTTATGCGTATATGGCGTCGAATTTCTAGTACATACAACAGAGTTAAAAAAAAATAAAAAAATACACATTAAATGATAGATTTATGCTTAAAAGTTTGCAATAAAAAAATACATATTATATGTTTTATGAAAGTAATGGAATAATTTAAAGTTCTCTAGAATTTTCGAATATATACGGGAGCGCAAACGCTGTTACGGCAGATCTATATAATCGAAAATTCTAGAGAACTTTAAATTATTTCATTACTTTCATAAAACATTGTAGTTAGTTTTTTTAACCGAGCTCCTAAAGAATTACAGAAACAAGTCAAAGTCACTCTAAAATCGATACGGCCTCCTAACACCCCCCACTCCAACCGGCAATGCTATGCAATAGCTTTACCGCGGCAGTCCTCGAGTGCCACACGTATTTTTTAAGGATCATAAGATCCTTCTCCTGTCCATAAAAAATATGGACTTATGACGTACTTAAATAAGATGTCATAAATGTAATCTGTATCCTTTTTCGGAAATTCTAAAATAAAATAAATAAATAAATAAAGGAAAGATTTAGAAATTCGGTCACACAAAAAATAAGAAAACATAACGCAAACTACACACGTTTGACAGTTCTCCACGACAGAGTCTGTCGGGTCAGCTAGTTAAAAATAAATATGGTTATGAAACGTGTGTTTTAGTACTGAACTAGTTCGTTCTGCATTAGGTACTTGCATTTATCCACATGGAAAAACCGAAGGCTCCAACGTCTGCGTGTTTTCTACGAATCAAAATGTATAAAAATAAGTTTTATCTTACAAAAAAAAATGTAAGGAAAACCTACGAAAAAGAAGCCTTGTGCAAAATTCTTGGTCGCCAGAATTTCCGTGTTGTCTTTGTAAAGAACGCTTCCCCGCTTTTTTCTCTCGCACTGACCAAAGTTATTTGGCTGTCTCACTTTGGCTGAAATGTTTAGAAGAAATCATAAAGATCACATGAATACGTGTAAGTTTTAACTAGATAGCTTTACAATTGTAAAAAGACAGCTTCTTTTCATGTGATTACATATTATTTAAAAAAATAAGACATTGCTAAATTAAGAATTTACACTCGATTCTTATACTCTATCGTTAAATCGTCACATTTAAAAATATTAAAAAAAAATAATTAAAAAAAAACATTCAACACAATATAAATTTGAATATTATAAGAAAAACTATAATTATTGCCAGTCCACAAACAAAATTCCAACCCTTAGCAAACTTAAACAAAAAATAAACCCCGCTCCTTACATTTATACATAACGAGTTTGATAGGCGACACCCTTCTGAACACCAATGCCTCTTCATCCAAATATTTCTCTTGTAGTGGAGCCTGGGTGATCACTTCGTCTATCCACATGAGGTAGTCGTGGACGTTGATAAAACGAGCTGGCGCCGCGCAGCCTGGACCACGGAGACCGAAACCTATCTAAAAAAATATAAATTACTAACTTTCCGCCCGCGGTTCGCCCGCGTTTTCAAAGAAAAACCCGCATAGTTACCGTTCCCGTGGGATTTCCGGGATAAAACCTATCCTATGTGTTAATCCAAGTTACCCTCTATATGTGTGTTAAATTTCATAGTAATCGGTTCAGTAGTATTTGCGTGAAAGACTAACAAAAATACACATACACATCCATCCTCACATACTTTCGCATTTATAATATTAAGTAGGATAGGAAGTAGGATTGTATGGGACGGATCTTTCTATGTGATGAAGTTGTTACTTTGGTAAAATTCATTCTTATACGAATTTAAACGAATGAAAGTTCGAATAAAACGCGAGAAATTAAAAACAAATTAAAATGATACTTAGGTCTATTTTATTCGTTGTTCAAAAGCGGTTTTCATTTTGGTAGACGTATTGTTTCAAGTAAGTCATTAGTAAGGAAATCATTCGCAGTTATCTCCTCATTGCATTTTATACAATAACTTTCGAAATAGCATTTGAAGGTATACGAAATCTATTTAAATCATACCAACTTCCAGAAGCCCCAAGCCTGCCTGGTGATGAGAGCATAACCACCATCCCAAACACAAGGGTCCTTCATGTTTATTGATTTAGCACATAAGGGTTTAACTGGCGTCATCTTTTTGTAATTTAACTGAAAAGAAAAACATAGTCGATATAAATGTAAATGGTTAACAGATTATATTTATTAAGTACTAAATAAAGGTAGACTGATGATCAATGCGAATATATTCTGTATAGTATGATCTTATTAATGAATTAGGCGATTAACACACGGTACCGCGTACCGCCGCGATTGGCAGTGAAGCGGTTCTCAAGTTGCATTGGCTTCTATTAAATCCGTTGATACCAAACACACATACACCGCCCGACCGCGCGGTCGAACGGTCCGTACCTCGTAGGGCTTCACTGCCAACCGCGGCGGTACGCGGTACCGTGTGTTAATCGCCTTAATTAAAAAAATATCTTATAACTAAGTTTCATAGTTTGAAATAACAAAGTTTCTTGGCTGTTACCAGTTAGCTCCAACCAAGTGCGAAACTGGTATTCGAAATAAGTTACTAAATTTCAGCAAACTATTACCTATACGTATACTTATCTATTCTAATATTATAAAGCTGAAGAGTTTGTTTGTTTGTTTGAACGCGCTAATCTCAGGAACTACTGGTCCAATTCTTTCAGTGTTAGATAGCACTTTTATGGAGGAAGGCTATAGGCTATATATCATGTCGCTAATACCAACAGGAGCGGAGCACTGCGGGTAAAACCGCGAAGCGCAGCTAGTTATAAATATAATCTTTTTATGGTAGAGATGATGTTAAGTATTCATAAACAATCCCGACCCTGATGATGTTACAGGTGTTTTGCCGGCCTTTTAAGGATATATAATATATACGCTAATACCCTGAGGGCCCCTACATGGTAGTTGTTCGTAATTTTTTGTAATAAATAAAAAAAATACCTTTGCCTGAAAATAGAACTCTTCACAATCTTGGTTCTCGACGAAGTTCACTTTGACTACTTCCTTTGCTAAATCTACCTTTTCTGTGAACAAATATTTCTTATAGGTAGATAAAATTAAAATTTGTAGATATTGATAAAAATCATGAAAAGATAAAATTTAACATAAAGAGTTCAAATAATTATAATATTTGTAGTATTTAAATTGAATATCAAGTTATATCTGAGGCTGAATTAATTGGTGGTGAATATTCTGCGACATATAACTATATTATTATATACAATACTTACCATCAGTCATTTTTACCACATACATATCGTAAAAAGCGCCACCACCTCTAATTGGCATGCATATTGGTAACAGAGGTGCTGTAACATAAACAAACTACATTTAACAAACAGGCACTTATCGTGTCTTCAGTATAAATGTTAGTCTGTGAAAAATGAAATGGTGAAAGGTAACATTGCTGTGGGAACTTCCTGTAAATACGCAGGTGATACCGTGGTTAAGAGCTAGCTAGTGAGTAGTTTTTAGTGTGTTTGACTTACGCGAGTATTATATTTACAAAATAAATACCATCGTACGGATTTTAAACGAGATTTATTCATTGTGCTATCTTTCCGCCCGCGTCTTCGCCCGCGTTGTCTAAAACCTAATAAATTATATACTGAAACCTTCCTCTTGAATCACTCTATCCGCTAAAATCCGTTGCGTAGTTTTAAAGATTTAAGCGTACATAGGGACAGAGAAAGCGACTTTGTTTTATACTATGTAGTGATGATATTATTTACCCGACGCGGACGTTTCGAACACTTTACAGCGAGCGTGGTCATGAGAAGATAATATAATAATTCATCGGGTTTAAAATCCATTACAAATGCTTTAATTACCAGCTATTATAGTAGTTAATATAGCATGAAGCAAAACTCACCAATACCAAAATCTTTCCTGGAATACAGTTCAAGAAGAGCCACAGTAGCAAACGTCTGTTTTTCATACTCAGGGTGCATGTAGTAATCAACCACGTCTATAGAATACTTATTTGTAGCTGTCTGCCATGCTATGAACTTTGTATTATTCCTGTAAAGTAAAAATAATTAAGATTTGGTACATAATATCTTACATTTAAACTTAATATTTTAAAGCTAAGGAACTACTGGTCCAATTTGAAAAGTTCTTTCGGTGTTAGCTAGCCTATTTATCGAGGAAGGCTATATATTATCATCACGCTAAGAGCAACAGGAGCGGAGCAACGCGGGTATAACCGTGGGGCACAGCTAGTCTGTTCTATGGGGTAGAATTAATGCAAACCTTTTTAGAAATAATTCTGGAAGATGTATATTTTCTTAGAGCCACTAAAACAATTCCTTTCGACACTTTCAACGAAATAAAGAATTTGAAGACGTGCTTATTAGTGATCCAGGTATATTAAAGTATATTAAACTCACACTAAAGTGGCTGGCTGTATCCTGGCTACATCTTCAGCAGGAGCAAGCACAAAAGTGGGATGGATGAGGATCCCACCCGTTATCGCGAACCTTGTAGCACCACCGATATCTAAAATTAAAAACAAAACTTGTCCAAAAAATACAGAACATTTCTTAAACAATATTTTTCTGCATGATTAAATTAGTGAATGTTTTTTGACGTAAGTAGAGCATAATATAAGAGTAGAATCCTTTCTAATCCTACTAGTATTATAAATGCGAAAGTTTGTGAGGATGTGTGTGTGTGTGTTTGTTACTCTTTCACGCAAATTCTACTGAACCGATTACAATGAAATTTAGCACACATATAGAGGGTAACTTGGATAAACACATAGGATAGCTATATTAGATAACACATTTATCCCGGAAATCCCACGAGAACGGGAACTATGCGGGTTTTCCTTTCAAAACGCGGGCGAAGCCGCGGGCTCAAATCTAGTATAGATATAATTGATTCGAAGTGGCTCTATTTGAACTGTTCATTATTTTTTTTTATTTGTTTTTCTCTAAGAACAAAATATCTAAAGGTTTGTACACTATGTAGTTGTTATGTAAATTGGTAAATCTTCTTCTCATTCACTTCGTATGTACACTATTCACCGCCCGCGGCTTTACCCGCTTTGTCTAAAACCTAATAAATTATATAATAAAACCTTCTTCTTGAATCTATAATCTCACTCTATCTATTAAAAAAAACGCATCAAAATCCGTTGCGTAGATTTGCAGATTTAAGGGGCTACTTACTGCCAAATGCCTGTTTTCTTCGTCTAACTACTCTTCGGTTAGTGAATATAAATGTCCAAAAAAAATATATGTTACTTATTAGACCTTAAGCTTTAATTTGAACGTTTGAAATAATTCTATCTATAAAAATAATGTCCGAAAAAATATTCCAAAGTGGAGCATTTCTTGTTTGAATTTTCGTAACTACGTCTAAACGGTATGGAGTTTTGCTATTTTTCTTTCACAATAATATTTTAAAAGGTGTTTGTCATAAATTGTACGTTTGACGAGACAAGGCAAGTTCTTATTGAGCTACAAATAATTATTCACTGTTTTCTAAATGAAATGAAATGAGCGGGTCCGTGCGCGGGCGACGGGCGGCACTGTAGCTCGAACTGTCGGACGAGGAGGTTGTGCTGCTCATTCTCTAAAATTGTATTTTGCCTGATTGTGGATGGCAATTTTGTGCAATTTTTCTTTGGACAATTTTGTGCGTGCGCGTGGTTTCACATAAGTTTTCTTTTAACTATGTTTGCGAATGTGTGCCCGCCTGCTACTAACTAAGTTTTCTATTAGAAATCTTGTTTTGAACTTGTTTTTTTCTCAGTCGGGTTTTTTAACAACTTTTTTATTTTATGCTTTTTAGTAGCACATTGATTAGCTTAGTAGGTCAAAGCCCTACACCAAATACCCGTTACGTCAAGATGGCGGGACTTCCTCAGGCATTTTGAAAATTATGTACCTATAATTTAGTGCATAATTAGTAGGTACTATTTTATACTTTCGTAAAAAACTTCTACTCTAACAGGATTTCAAGATATTCTATAAACAAAGTGGTCCCGCCATTCTGACGTCAAAACAATAAATATGCGTAACAAAAATAAGTAGTCCATTGAAAAGTTACATTTGGGGTTGCGTTTTTTAGTGGACGCAATTTTATTTTTTTGATGTGTGGGGGGGGTCAGTGTGAAGCTATCACCAAGTTTGTGGGGTCGCCACCCTTGTCCCACGGCCGCCATCTTGAAAATAGCGGTTGAAATGGTTTTTACGATATATCTCTTAAACTATTTATCTGATAATAAAACAATGTTAACATTATTTGTTGCAAATTAAATTCTCTATAACTTTGGTTCAGTAACTTTTTGTCGTAGAACTATAAATAAAAAAGTTATAGGTAACATTGTTTTATTATCAGATAAATAGTTTAAGAGATATATCGTAAAAACCATTTCAACCGCTATTTTCAAGATGGCGGCCGTGGGACAAGGGTGGCGACCCCACAAACTTGGTGATAGCTTCACACTGAACCCCCCTACACATCAAAAACATAAAATCGCGTCCTCTAAAAAACGCAAGGTTAGGCCTAAAAAATGTAACATTTCAATGGACTAAAGATGGAGTAACTTTCTATACTTATTTTCCGATTTTCAAAAATTCGTAACTCAAAAACTAAAAGTATCCTCAAAGTGAAATTTCAGATTTGGGTTCCATAGGACAATAGCTAACCACAAAAAAATTTACGACTCTCAACTCCACGCCCTATAAAGTACAATTTTACCTTTTTAAACTATTAAAATAGTAAGTTCAGTATAAAAAAGTAAAATAAAGTTTTTTAATAGCGCCTGAAAAAATTACAATGTTAATAAAATTGCATTTCTTTCAGGCGCTTTTCTCTTAAAATTTCGTTCACAAATACCTATCATCACTGATTTCATTTCACAAAAATAAATCTATGTTGTTTTATAATTGTAGGTAATATAAGCATGATACACTTTTTTGGAATCCTTATTATGATACCTTTAATTTGATACCCATATTGCAGAAAAAGATTTTTTTTTTTGTATTTTAGTCTAGCACCCCACATTTTTCTTTTTTTTTGTCACCTATCTAACAAAACTTGGGCTAATACGACGAATCTAACGATACCCTAATTAAAGAAATCCATCCAGTGGTTCGGAAGATATCAGAGTATAAAGAATATTAGATACATACAAAGATAGGCGCGAAAAACATAACCCTTCTTTTTAGTCGGGTTATAAAAATGCCCGAGCTGCTGCGGAACGCGACGCGAGCGGATAGTTGCGATAGCGCGGATCACGCTCTGCGCACGTAAAAATGAAGCGGGGGTGCGTGGCTAGCGCGGGGAGAACGTCCAAATCCTCAAAGTCGTTTCACTGTTACTACAACCTTAAGCATACAATGTAGTGATATCTATTTAAACTCTACACTACTGTTAAAATAATTATTAAAACTCACAAAAACTATGTTGTACGACGCCAAGCCACGGGAACCGTCCGATGTCAGACACTGTCCCCTCCGGGAGGGTCTGCTCTATGTCACTTGAACAACTTATTTTATCCCACTTTATACTATCGCATATTAGAGCTGAAAATTTATGAAAAATAACTAATTAGTGTTACCTATAATATGTACCTAAATTACTATTTTGATATGTTCTAACTATGCTTGTAGGAAATAGTAACCAATTCATTAAATATGATTTAGTATGATATTAAATTTTACTGTAGGGTTGTTCTCAAAAAAGTGGCACCATAACCTGCCGAGCAATTTTTAGAGATTACGAAAAAATCTTTAAAGGTAACTTATCTGGTTATGTACTATATTTATTAAAAGAGATTTTTATAATGGAGGCCTTGTAATAAGAATAAGATTAAAGTAAGCAATTTTCTTTAAAATAATTTTGTAATGTCATATTCTCAGTAACTGGTCGTGTCCGAAAACGAAGTGTTCGACTTTGAGGTGAAATAAAAAAATATATACTTTAAAAAAACGTTTAAATGAAATAAAATACTTTTCTTTATATGGTAACAATCAATATTATTAAAACAATAACTTAGAAAATATGTCTAATTTTATAGTTGTTCATATTCAAATTCTGTCCGGACAATTTTTCTCCATAACCTGTCGTTGCACATTATAACATATTTCCCGAATACTAATACGTTGGCAAAATCCCTTTCCCGTGCAAAATGAGCCGACAGTATCTAGCTAACCAATGGTCAAGAAAGACGTGTCGAAACTTGAGCTGTTTATTAAAAAATTACATCGCGATAACGCAATCGAAGTTTGTAACAGGTATGTTATCTTTTTTCTGACCAAAATATTTTTTTATTTTTGTATATACTGTGTTGTAATTTAGTATGATAGAAAATGTTAAATAGTACCTATTTACAATTCCCTAAACAAAATTTTAAAAAACCTAACCATTTCTTTGTTATTGACTGTTTACCTACGTTTTCTCATTAAACTGTCTCTCTTTATCCTGTTCGAAATGCACAGGTTAAAGAGATTGCTGACAAGTTAAAGATACTTTTACTCTTTATTTTTGAATATATGCTTATTATTAAAGAAATTTAGAAGTAATTAATCATAAATAATACAATTAGTTTGATAGTATAAAAAGATAGTTTTAGGTTTTAATAAAAAAAAAATGAGGGAAAGGTAGTGTCTATAAACAATTTAACACAGAGGGATCAAAAAATGTTGAGAAGAAAGTGGCGAGAAGAGGCAAAAAAGTCTTATCAAAAAAGAAGAAAAAGAAAGAATACAACGTTTTATGGATTGCAATAGTCCTCCTACCAGCGACATCGAAAAAATGGTGGTAAATGCGGTAAAATACGCAGAGAAATGCAACATCTCTACGGAGAGCCAAAGATTCCAGCCGATCAGTAATACGAGGGTCGTCCACTAATCGTGTAGCTCGTCGCTGGATTCGGTCAAAAGGAAGGAGCTGATACTTGGGTGCTCCGGCCCAGAAATGGGAACAGTATTCCATGTACGGCCTGACTTGAGCCATGTAAAGTTGTAGGCGTTGGCCGGGTGTGAAATACTGTCCCGCTCTACAGAGCACACCAAGTTTTTGGGAGGCTAGCATAGCCTTTCCTTCCAGATGACGACGAAACTGGACATCATTCGATATTTCGTAACGGTATCCCGAGAAATATTGCATCGGCCGGTGTAATGTGCGTCAACAGTGCTGTCGTCTGCATAGCAATGAATGCCGCTAGATAGTAGCATGTCATTGATATGCAGAAGAAACAAAGTTGGAGAAAGAACGCAGCCTTGTGGAACCCCAGCATTCGCAGGCTTAGATTCGGAGCACGAACCGTCGACAACGACATTGATCCGCTCTGTTAGGAAACTGGTGACCCACTGACACAATTTCCGAGAGATCCCATATGATGGTAGCTTTGATAGGAGTGCCTTGTGCCAAACCCGGTCAAAGGCTTTCGCTATGTCTAGACTAAATGCTAAAGCTTCACCCTTGCTCTCAATAGCAGTCGCCCATTTGTGAGTCAAGAGCGCCAAAAGATCGCCAGCTGAGCGACCTTTACGGAAACCGTATTCACAATCGCTAATCAGCTGGCGCTCCTCAAGAAACTCAAGAAGCTGGCAATTGATAATGGATTCCATTACCTTTGAGAGCAGAGAGGTTGGACGGGTCTGAGCGATCGCCTTTTTTGGGAATGGCATGCACTAAAGAGGTTTTCCAAAAGCTTGGGACTGTGCCTGAAGAGTACGAGCACCGAAAGAGACGCGTTAAAACTGGAGGTCGTTAACACAATGGGGGGGAATACCGTCGGGACCACATGACTTATTCACATTTAGGGAAAGAAGGGCATCAAATAAATAAAAATTATTTCAAGAAGAATTTTTGTTTAAGTATTTGATTTTTTTTATATTTCTCTTAATGTACCGAAAAAAATAATACGTTTTCGAAGAAAAATTGTTATTTTTTGAAAAAAAAACTGCTATTTTTTTAGTTATTGATTATAATAAACGTTGATTTTGCATAATCGCATTGTTTTATTTCCTGTAACCTGTTTATTAATCTTAAACGTGGCACGGTTTTCTCATTAACCTGAATAAGGTCTCTTTAACCTGTGAGATCATTTTTTTAAAAGGCTATATTTTATACAATTATGAGTAAATTTGATTCCCTTCCATAAATTCGTCATAAGCAATGTACCCTCCATAATTTCAGTAAACAAAAACGCAACATCTAAAACATTTTTTAAAATTGATAAATTAATTCAAGTTGTGGCACTTTTTTGAGAACGACCCTGTACTACTTTAACAAAATAACGATAATTTGATTTGATTTGATTTGACAAACCAAAAATTACCAATATTTCAGCTCTTGAATTGTTACTACCACGACTTTTTACATTTTAATTAAAACATATAAAGATACCTATGAGAAAGGAGATTGCCCAAGTGACTATGGCACTTGGTATCGCAATCAAACTTATTGTGTCAAGATGAAATATAGCTCAATTTAAAGCTTGATGTTAGTACTTTTAGAAACGATTAAAGTTTTTATGTAAATAAGCCGCAGTTCGCGACAATAAAAATAAAACAATAGTTTTATTCAACACTTAAAAAAATACTTTATCGAGTTTAAACTAACGATGAACGTTAAGTTTTACATTTATTACATAGGTAATATTTTAATTTACAAGACAAATGTGAAAAGTAAATCGTAATAAACATTATTTCAAAATAAATAACGTCGAGCAATGCGTCGAATACATTCATTTCAAACAGAAACTATAACATGATCACATGACGCTTGCAAGAGAGATAGATATATGTGTCAAAACAAAAACTTTTACTTTTATTTCTATTTATTCGGTATAATTTCGACTTAATAGTGATAAATATGATCATTATAAATACAAATAGGAATTAACAATATCACGAACACGAGACACAACTAGTATTTTACCGATTCCATACGTGGTCATACATGTTTCAAAACACAAACTTTTACTATTATTTCAATTTATCCGGTATAATTAAGACTTAATAGTGATACATATGATCATTATAAATACAAATAGGAATTAACAATATCACGAACACGTGGCACAACTAAATTTTTACCGATACCACCCGTGGTCATTCTCCTTTATAAAATAAGTATTATTGTATAAGCATTATTAAAATGGACTGAAAGTTAAAGTTGATTATTACATTAAACAAGTATATTAAAGAAAGAAATCACTCATATAATAACAGTCAATCTTTTTTTACTATTAAATGTTTTATTACCTTGCAATCCAATTAGAATGAGAATATAAAACATTTTAATTAATATTAGGAGCCCATTTTAGTCGCACCTTCGTCACATAAATCAATGATTACTCTGTCGAAGAAGTTTTCATTGTTTACAAAATATTTGTTAATTTTCAGTAAACACAGGAACGAGAACATTTGTACATAATATCCGTGTTTTCTTACCGTGGGAAATAGATTAAGAAAGTGTTATGTTCATTGTTTTAAAGTGTAGTGATGGTGTATGGAAGTTTATCTCTACCTATATATTAATCTTGCTATGTACCTCTTCGTCGTATATTCTTACATTTTATGTATTGAGCAAGTTACCATCTATATGTGTGCTAAATTTCATTGTAATCAGTAGTAGTATTTGCGTGAAAGAGTAACAAACATATATACACATACCCATACATTCATTCTCACAAACTTTCGCATTTATAATATTAGTAGGACTTTGCTATGGTCTATGGTCTTTATTACTTAGTTACACCGACGACTGCGCGAAAAGTAATTATATGACTTCATAGTTTTACAAAACTGTCGAAAACGAGGGTTAATTATTATTTTAAGGATTCGTAGATTCACTTCTAAATTAATCAATTACTTTTGCTTAAAAAGGGTGTTTAAAACATCACATTTAAAATATATATGCTACAGTCAAAACCCTGAAACCAGTCAATATCCTTATTGACGGTTATTAAGGTTATTTACTAAGGGCGTCGGTTAATATCCTTATTGACTGATTTTATCTGATAAAATCAGTTAATAAGGATATTGACCGACACCTTTAGTCAATAACCTTATTAACTGATTTAAAGAGCAGACATTCAGTAAATATAGGTTTGAATAGATTTTAACACTTAAATCTTTCTGTAATGGGCAAGTAAAACAATAGCGAGTTTTACTTGCCCATTACAGAAAGGTTTAAGTGTCAAATTCGACCCAGTAGGTTAGGTTAGGTTTGAACTGCGACCCTCACGCACGAGCCGAGCGAGCGAAGCGAAGGTGCCGCGGCAGCGGCCAGCGAGTGCCAGAACCGACTCGCTATTGTTTTACAATAACCTTAATAACCGTCAATAAGGATATTGACTGGTTCAGGGTTTTGACTGTAACATATACAACACTTTTAAAACTATCTAGAAATGAAAAACTATCTTTAGGAAAATTCCTATAAAATTTAACAAATTTAATTAAAAATTTATTGGAATTTAGCTAAATTTGAGCTTATAATAATAAGATAATAGAGAAATACGTGAAAGGCACTTAAGTTTCTATGCAAATGAGCTGATTCGAAGAGGTCTATTAGATTAAAGATCTCACTAAAATAAACAAGGGTGTAACGTACCGCGGTTTCTAATTTATGTAATAAAATTGAAAGTTAATGTGGTACTTTAAATATATTAAAATATATAATCTTTCAGAGAATCCTACTTTAATAATTATAGCGAAATTTTGTAGAGATGGATAAAAGTTTGATACTCTTTCACACATAAATGGACGATCGAATCTGGATAAAATTTTGCATTTAGATAGTGCCTACTAACATCTGTTAATAAAAATTTGTAACAAGCTTTTAAATAATGTAATAAGATAACAATTCATATAAAATAAGAAGCAGAAATAAACAATACGTGGCGGTATCCTATTTTTAAAGACATTTTCTGACTAAGATATGCATTACACATTATTAGAAATAATTGACTGTACTTATTTCAAAGCTATTATTGGAGCATATGAGAGGATGATTGCGCAGACATTTATTTAATAAGATGTCTTATTAGTGACGCAATAGATGGACCAGAAGGTCGTTATACAGTTCCACATGGTCAGTAGCTATTGACCATTAATTGCTTGAAGATTGCATGACGTAAAATTTTCAAGTGTAGCATACCTACAATTGAACTTGTAATATATTTTTTTAATAAATTGTAAGTAACTGGCATAATGTTTTCATGTCGAAACAAAATAATGTTCATTGTTTGTTTTATATCATACCTATTGAAAAAAAATAAAGGTTAATTTGACACATGAATTAATTTTCATAGTTTTAAAATTTAAATATATTTTTATGAAATTCACGAATAATTATTGTAATATGGTATAACATTATTCTGTGTATCAGCAAAAAATTGTCGATTATCAATTGTTGTCCAAAACAAAACCATGACGGATATAATCGCTTGAAGGTCCAATGTGACCTCCAAGCGAAATAATAACATAATGTTATACCATATGCCGATTTGAATAATTGCTGTAATTCACTTTATTACCTGTATAGGCTGTATGAAATTTTAATTTTAATACAATGCAACACAGCATGTAGGTGTACCGTGTACCTTAACTAAAAAAATGAATTTGAGGAGATGTTGCTTCTTATCTCAATATTATATAATTTGAGTAACAATGATATAAAAATCAAAGCTTTTCATTAGCTACTAGGTATTATACATTATCATTATATATTTATTTGAGCACATTATACATTTTCTTATATAATTTATTAAAGCAAATGTAACCTCTTTTCTAATTAATTAATCTCAGTACTGCAATGAATTATACAAACCAATACAAACCAATAGATAGGTATACCGTATCACATCACTAAATTAAAAAACAGCTACTCCAAGCTCTACTGAATAATTCATTCCAAGCTTAAAATTACCAAAGAATGTTAATTACTCTCTATTCTCCAGTCCCGTGTAAGCTAATCATCGAAAAATCAGTAAATCACACTGACGTTTCGAATCGAATTTTTACTTTTCTGATTAATTGGTCTAAAGGGAAAAATCTGTGGAAAAATAATTACTCCCTCAGAAGCCCTCCCATGGTGATAGGAGTAATTCATTAGTTAGGGTATTTATTCCCATTTAGAGCTCGATTAAAGGAACCGTGATTAATTTGAAGTGTGTTTTTAAATTGGGTATGGAGTAGGGTAGAATGGGTTAAGAGAGTGGTGATATTTAGGTATTTGATATATATTTGAATGGTTGTTGTTTAGACGTAATTAAAACTTCAACATGAGAACCTATTTTAATGGAAAATGGTAAATGTTAAAAATATGTTATTAGTTATGACGATTCAAAAGTGCTTCTAGTCTCATTCAATAAATAAATGTTTGAGTTCGAGTTTAATGTTTTTTTCCTTAACTAGTATTTGTGTTAGTAATTTGAAAATTGCGAAAAGAAGCCGTTTAATTTTTTACATCCAATTCGATGATTCTGAAGTGGAAACTAAACATTAAACATCACACGTCAAATAGTAATTGAAAACATATCAAATACATTATAAATAAGTGAAAAATAGAGCCTAACAATAGCACAATTTACGCTTTATTCGCCTTGTTAAATCTACCATAAACAACAATGAATACGGGCATACACCCAGGGCTGTCAACCAGCAGGATTATTTCATTAATTTTATTTCTTTCAAGCTGCGTGATAAATTAGATTTATGGATGATAAATTGTAATTTATGTGACACGGGCAGTAAAGCATCAGAACTACTTGATACACCCACTAAGATTATTATTTATTGCCGTATTATTTGTTTTAATACAGATCACTTTCTAGACTTAATAAAAAGCTATATTTATTGGTGTAATCAGCAATAAATAAGTTATAATTACAAAAATTTGGTTAGTTAAAAATCATAGTCTTAAGGACATAAATTATATTAATATTATTGATGTTTACATTTGTGATTATAATACATTAAACATTGTTAAGGATCATCAATTTCAAATTCAAGAAATGCTTATAACATATTCTAATGGCATTTTGCTCACAACGCATAAATGCAACGCATAATTTGTTACTTTCATACTCACAACGAACCTTATTCGACAGTTTTTACGCACTGCAAACATCTGCTAGAAACTTCTTGTGACAACCCTAAAAGGAGCGCGATCAGATGTCTGGAACAAATGGTTAACCTTTAACCCTTCCTGGCGTCCTGGTCACTCACCTGGCCCTATCCTTCATATATCTTTATATCTAGCTTAAGAAATAAATAATTGAACGGCCGGTTTGCAAATCGCCAATTAAACTCTGACCTGACATCCTGTTAAACCTAGTTTTATTATTTGATCGGTTGATGCTCGTGACATTCTGTTAGTTAAACGCAGTTTTATTGTTTGATTGGATGACGCTCTCGGCTTTATCTTTTTTTGGTAAAGCCTATAGGTATTCGTATCTTATTATAGCGAAATACGTTTAATTCTACCTACCTACCTATATAGTATTTTCTACATTCATACATTTAATATATATAACTATCTTAGGAATATCGCGTTAAAAACTTTTAAATTTATATTCCATATATCACTAGGTTAAAACGATTTTGCCGCGTCAATATAATATAAGAAATGTTAAGAGGAGGCTCCCTTTCTCATTTCTGGCACTGAGAGACCGGTTACGGTACTAGACGCTAATACAGCCGTAATAAAGTTGAATATCGCGTACGCTCTTTGATCGCGTTCGAGCTCGAAAAGTAAGTCTCAATTCTTATTTCGTTTATAACTAAAGTAATAATTGATCTAGAGAAAAAATATCTTGGTCTTCAATAGTAAACTCTATTTTCTTACTGTTAACATTTATTTTAGACATAAAGTCCAAGTAAATCTTAAAAAAAATGTAATAATCCTTAAAAAAGGCATCATTTTTGAATAAAAATTGAATCGAGCGAAAATGTTACAATTATGTTTCTGTCTTGTACATCGAAAGAAAAAGACCCAATAAATCATATACTAAATTTCCATTTTGATTGTATGTGTGACTGTTTCAGAATATTGATGCAAATTCACATAAAATTTAGGGAGCTTGCCCTTAAATAAAACTTTGTTTGTAGAACGGAAAAATTAACACGTTACGAACGCATGTGTGAAATAGTACTTTCTATTGTTCAAACTAATTGTTTCACTACTTTTCACTCCATCAAAGGCCTCGTTCAATGCCGTAATGAATGAACAGCGTACTATAAAAGAAACGGAAGGAAACAAATTACTAAAAACTATGTAAAGTATAGTACATAAAACGAAACTCTAGAAGAAAATTATACATAATGTGAATACAGTTCATAGTTCCTAGTTCTACTTTTATTTTAAACTAGCTTACCATCCGCGGTTTCGCCAGTATTGTCTAACACCTAATAAATTATATACTAAAACCTTCCTCTTGAATCACTCTATCTATTAAAATCTGTTGCGTAGTATTACAAAGGGACACAGGGACAGAGAAAGCGACTTTGTTTTATACTATGTAGTGATATAACTAGGAACGTAATCTAATATAATATGTACCTATAAGTACGTTTTGTACGTAGGAATACATATATTGGACTTTATGCTTTTGTCAACATTGTATAAGGTAGATATTTATTGAACGAGGCATTTTTATGACAAAGAAGGAAAGTATCACTATTATACATAGGTAACAAGTTATCCCTGGTAATAGCTAATTACTTATGGATACAGGAACATTTGATTTAATTTAGTTGAGTACTTAAGTTTTATGTAGGTATTAATAATAATCTATCTCCAATAACACTCTATATTTATACGCCATAAAATCGGAATTTTCTGCAGAGCTTCAACAGGTTATATATTTTATCTAGGTTTTTATTTTTATTTTACACAGGTAGGAAGGATCCTGGGTACACGTGGGAACTTAAATAATCTGTCTTATCAGTATCACTATCAATTTATTTGAGAATAGGAAGAATAAATAAAGGACTGACATTTTAAAATCTTGATTGAAATGGTTGATAAGTAAAACCGTTTAAAATCAGAAATCTTTGGAAACGGTAGTAAGTATTTAATTTTTATGAATGATAACATTTTCAATGTATCGTAAATTCTATAAATTACTATTTTCATTAAAAAGTCTATTAAATAAAGTTGGATTAAATTTGTCGGACAGTTCTAAGACGAATCATAAATTATTAGAGAAGATCCGCTAAACTATTCAAGTTTGGATTAATATTTTATACAAATTATACTTACAATATTTATTCAAATCAGTGTATGAAATGTATCGTGATGAAACTAAGATATTTTCAGTCCTAGAAACAAAACCTTTCACTATATCCATATCCTATAATGGCTGCCCACACGCATTTTACCAGCAGGATGAAATATTGCTTATACTTCTAACTCAAACTCAAAAAAACTCAAAACATAATATCTTCTATACCTAGCAAAATTCCCTAAAACCATATTGCTAAGCATGTAGTTACATATATCGTTTTTAAAAAAAACCTCGTGTTGCTGTTAAATCGTGATTCCTCTTATTTCGTTTTAATATAGTAATTCTCAAAAAAATATTAAGTACAATAATGGTATTGATAATATTAATAGAGAGTACTATAGAAGATATGAATCTATAGTGGTTATTATGTGTATAGTACCTTCTAAATAGGACAAAAATTATGATCGACAGCTTGGAGAGTCACTGCCATCCTTATTATACAATCATCTCATTTAATTCAAGGTATTAATTATAGAACGATCCCTTTAAGTGGGATGCTGTGCTAGGAATCGAAAAATAAACTTTATATCAAGTGAATATGGTGCATTTTGGATTGTTTAACAAATCGGCATAGTCACTATGCTTTTAATTTTGGTGAATATGAAATGCTATAATTTATGTGAGACATGGGTATATTTTGAAGTCGATTTAAATTCTTACTTTTTTGCATTTCAAAGATGATTTAATTGCCAGATTAAATTTAAATTATATCACAGATTGGATAGAGATATTTTATTTAAATTAAGAAAAAAATATATAAGTAGGTACGATATTTTCGGTTTGATTTCCGCATTCTTTGTAATAAAATCCAATATATATATATACGTTAGAGATATTTTACTAGATATTGAATGAAAAATTCGTACTTTACGACTTTCGTATCTACCTTACACTCCCATAAATTAAGTTAATAATATATTGTATGAGAAAGAAATAATATCTTTATTACTTAATTTATGTCCTTAAACCGATAAAACGGCTTGTTACGGTATCAAAAAGATATGAGCTAAGGCAGTGTCCATTTTAGAAGATAGAAAAAATATATTTTTTATTATCTTAATATTATTTTTAATTAAACGTACGCATTTTAAATCGTGTTCTACACATTGAGCTATTATTACTACGTATAGAGGAGATACGACGAACAAAATCTGTGCGCCAAGATCGGTGGCGCGGGGCGGCTAGTGAGTCATAGATTAAGCGATATCATCGACTCACCGCCTTAGAGGCGAAACTTTGTAAATATTCTGCCTATTTCTTATCAATTATTATGAACAATCAACGTAACAAAAAAAATATATAATTAATCTAATAAATAAATTATTAATAAACTTATCAATTAAAAACTGTTAAATTAAAACCAATCAATGTAACAAAAAAAAGAATGATACGTAGGTAATTTATTTTCATATTTTCATGATTTAACCTTTTTTTTTCAAATAATATCCACAGTACAATATTTTCTAAATGTGTAAAATTATCATTTTCCACTATTGAAATTTACGTCATGTAAAATTACTATCTAAACATCTTTCATACCAAATGCCATTTCTTAAATTTTTAGTCTATGACAAATGACGCAAAATGGCGCCCGCCAAAAATTTTGCTCGAACCAAGTTTTAAAAATTATTATCTAGTTACTTACCGATGAAAAGTTATTCCTTTGCACTTTTGCGTATTATTTGTGCAATATCGTAACACACACGAAGGCATATTTGATGAGTTTCACTTTAAAACAAACAAAAAATGAGCGTGACATTCGCGCCAATGAGCGAGCAAACGACTGAGTGCAGATAAGCCATTTGACCTATGTTGAGCGGAACATAAGTGATGTAGGCGGTGTCGTCTCCATACGTAGTAATAGTATCTCAATGGTTCTACATTTAAATTACATTAGACATAATCTTAATTTCTCCAAAAAACAGATATTCAAAATGTATAGGTCTGCGCCATGTTGCTTTTTTACCGACACATGTTCCTTTAAATACCCAAAGATAGAGATTACAATATCTTAATACACATTAATTAAAATTCTGAATAGAATGTCATTGCAGTGAATTCCTTTTACTCAACGATAATACAAGCTATAATTTTACATACAAATGACGTCTTTCTAATACTCGTTTCTTGTCCACAAACTAAAACCTAGGGCATGCAGAACCGAGTCCGGTTCCAAGTTTCTGAAACCCGGTTCCAAATCGAGCTCAGAACCGGGTAGAACCGGGTTACCCGGTTCTTTTATAATACCTCGGAAAAAATACGAAATTAAACAAAAGTAACTGTAAAAGTACCTGATGGGCCTTTTATTTTACGCGGCTTGTGTCTTATTTTATTAAATTAATAAAGAAACAAAATTTCAATACTTCTCTTTATTTATCAGTCTTATAAAAGTACCTTGTTATCATAATATCATATATAAACTTAAACCTTATTCATTAACTGCAAACTGTAAAGCAAAAAACCGGCCAAGTGCGAGTCGGACTCGCGCTCCGAGGGCTCCGAACAAACCTATTTTTTATAACTTTAAAATTTATGTTTCTAGAAATTTTTCCTTTATCTGTGTTATAAGACGTTACTTTTACCAAATTTAAGGGGAGTCCTTTCAGCGAAGCGGAGTAAAATTGGTTTGCAAGATCAAATTTTTCATGTATTTGCAATTATATGACGCTTATAGAAAAAATAATCAATACACTTCAAGATATTGCCTAAAAAGTGTGTTAATTTGTTACACAACCACGTGTATTTTGCTCGATCGTATAAAATCATAATGGTTAGGGAGCCAGGTGCAAATTTGGTTAATTATTTCCTCTCAAGAGATAATTCGTCAGACGCATCAGAGTATAGTATTATAAAGCCTCGTGAACGTCAGCTGGCGCTCGGTTGGGGGGGTGAGCGGTTGTAGCCTCCCACGCACGTAGGAAAAAAAAATACATTCATTCATTTCCTCTCAGCTAAAAATTTGTCAAATTGTAGCTAACCCAATATCTCAACGAAAAAAAATAATCAGCTGGTTACAACATGGTGTATTATACGTCAGCTGGTGTCTCGAACATGAAAAAAATAAAATTATTTTCCGTGATTTCCTCTCAAACAAAAATTTACCTGATGATAGCTTATATGTAACTGTGGATATATATATAGGTCAGCTGGCTGTATCTTGGTGGAAAAACCGTCAGCTGATACTTTGAAAGTTATTACATAGGAGTTAGACAGAAGCATCTATTGCCAATTTATATGCATCAACTGACTAGGTTTTCCTCGAATTATTGCTAGCTGATTTTTTTTATTTATCGCATCAGTATATTAACAATCAGCTCACAAATTTTCATCTGAGATGAAATGACGTATCTTTAATTATTATCGTTATTTTTAAAAATTCAAGCAACACACGCTAGCATAATATAGACAGTAATAAGGTACTTGGAGGTGGTTAGTTGTGCGCATGATCGGGGTACTACGTACATTCAGCCACATCGGTAAACATGTTTTTACAAATATTATAAACTGCATTTAAAAATAACTATCATATCATCAAATTCACATAACTACCTAAAAGTGTAACAAATATGAAATAAACCACTAAAAACATTAGTTTAACTATAATTATTAAAAAAATAATAGTATAATATATAATTAATAAAGTTATTACTTATCTTTTACGGGGACTTATGTTGATGGAATTCCACGTATCTCGATGATTTTGTTAATGTCTCATTATATTCGAGACACCAGCTGACGTACATATATAATACACCATGCTGTAACCAGCTGATTATTATTTTTCGTTGAGATATTGGGTTAGCTACAATTTGACAAATTTTTAGCTGAGAGGAAATGAATGAATATACTTTTTTTTCTTACGTGCGTGGGAGGCTACAACCGCTCACCCCCCCAACCGAGCTCCAGCTGACGTTCACGAGGCTTCATAATACTATACTTTGATGCATTTTACTAATTACCGCTTGAGAGGAACTTGGTCATAAAATCTGCTTCTGGCTCCCGGACCATAAAAATAGGCTAAAATAAAAATCGAAAACGAATTATTTAATAATGAAATTTCTAATTTTGCAAATAATTTTTATATAAAGATATGTATTTTGATGTACTGCAGAAAACGTGCTAAATTTTGGTTTTCAACTGAAGCCCTGTAATTATTAAATACATATTATATCTCAGAACTTAACGTTGCCACGCGTTTTCTTGACAAGCCGACGCTAGGAGCGATTCGCGCAAACGGCGCGTTGAAATACCTCGCCTTAAGGGGCCATGGGATGAAATTCATGTTTCTAAATCATGTTTTTTTCAGAGAAATCATCATATTTAAAATCCTAAAAAAATATATAGTACAGATAAACGTTTGATCTAGTAGAATTTTTGGATAGAAACACAATATTAAACATTTAACTCGATAAAAAAAAAATCAGAAGTTGCATCGATTTTGAAAGCAGATACAGTTTTATGCGAATTAGGGAAACGCTATTTTTATGAAAATTTTACATTTCATTTACTAATCAGGTTTTACAGTAAAATTTTTGGATAGATATATAATTTAGCCCTTATTTTTTTTTATATAAAATATAATACGTAAATTACGACTCGCGCGCACCACGCCAGTGCCGCCAAAGTCCAACCGGACGCCATCGAGGGAGGACCTGTGCTAGTTTTGCTCCCGACCACGTTGTAGTCGCCGCTCGTTTTAATTAGAACCGAGCGGCAAGTACAACGGCGAGCACGCCACAATATAAATAAATCAGTAGTTTAATTTTATTACCTATCCTAGGATTGTTGGTGTAAATAAATTAACTTCTTAATCTATACTATTAAACGAGCAATATTTGCATATATATATATATTTGTTTGTAAATTTGTTTGTAAATACAGTGTGGAAATTTTCGATGTGCCCTGGGTGAAAGTACTAGAAATACTGGAGATAGCAAATTTTGCTGAAAGGAAACATTCCTTTATTTTTAAAAAGAAATAGACCTGCATTCAAACATTTTCAAAAATTCATTTTCTTCGACCGGGAATCGAAAGAACTAAAAATGTAAAAAAATAAAATTTTCTATTTTATTCTTCAAATCAACACAAGTTTCATATTACAATTATTTGTAACTAGCTTCCGCCCGCGACTCCGTCCGCGCGGATGTCGGTCTTTGCGTGGATGGTTTATTTCTCAATTTTGAGTAACTCGGACAATGACATCTTATAAATATCTATTGGACCCAAATACGGCTAGGTCTATAATAATACGCAACGTGTGTTCGCGGTACCTACTACAGAACAACGTCTATGGATAACTGAAAAATTGAGATTAATTTTTTTTTCTACGTATTTTTCCAGGATAAAAAGTATCCTATTTTACGCCCAGGATAATAAGGTATAATTATACCAAGTTTCATCGAAATCGAACCGGTAGTTTTCACGTGATGTCTTCACATACAGACAGACAGACAGACAAAAATTTTTTTAATCACATATTTGGGTTTGGTATCGATCCAGTAACACCCCCTGCTAGTTATTTTTTCAATATTTTCAATGTACAGAATTGACCCTTCTACAGATTTATTATATGTATAGATTTAAAATTATGTTTTAAAAATTACCTTGCCTGAGACCCTCTTTTTTATGGGTTGTTGAATAGGAATAGCGGCAAAGTTTTGAAGTACTAGTAGGAAGACTATTATGATGTTGGTTGATCTGTATGAGTATGACAAATATTATTTTTATGAAACAACAATCCAAGATGGCGCCGACGAAAATTTGACTTTTTTTCG
>CAJQZM010038248.1:35338-98456 GCA_907164665.1 Colias nastes | reverse complement strand
CAAATACGGTAATGTACACAACATAAATTTACATTTTGTCTCACCACAATCGATCATAAAAACGTTTTGAACGTTTTAAATTTTAATGATGGTTATAATAATGAACTACTGAAATAATTTTATTTGTTTCAGACAAATGCTCAATAGCGTGTAAAGGATGTAAGTATTATATTTAATTTTATAACTTATTATCAACTTTCAGTTATTATGGAAAAGCTTATAAGATCTTGGGTTCGATTCCCACTGCATAATAAATTAAAAATTATAAGTTAAAGAATTCCATTTCGAAATCAAAGACAGAAGTTAGTGTAAACCACAGAATAAATACTATACCCAAAATATTTAAATACAAAAAGATTTCAATTATTTTTCTTTCTTACTTAACATAGATTATATTATATACTACGTAAGTAATTCATTTATTTGAGAACTTTAAAACTACCCAAAACAGAAGAATATCAAAAACTTAATTCTTCATCAGCTCCATCATCACCAAGCTTTCTCAACGGACACACGTACAACTATGGCGTCGAAGGAACCGTCTCCGTCTACTTGACAGGAGCAAATAAACAGGAGACAAACGTGAAAGTTTTCGGTCAAGTCTCCGTAACGGCACATGGTAACTGCGCTCATTCGCTTAAAGTCAGTGCCTTGGCTATTTCTGGTCCTGGTGGCAAGGTAAGATGTGAAATAGAACTTTAATAAACTAAATTGCTTGTGCGAACAACAAAAAAAATCTAAATTAATTAAACTGCCTGTATGAAACAATCAAAGATCATAAAATTATGAGATCGAGAAAGTTCTAGGCTAGAGCTAAAGCTGTTGCTAGACAACTATTGGAGAGATTTTAGAATATTTTTAAAAGGATTTTCTGGATAAATTATTTTTTTTTTCTTCTTGTTCTTTTTTATTTTATTCACACGATTTATTACAGAAATACCCCGCACCTAAAGGCATTGACAAGGTCGTCCAATTCAGCTTCCAAGATGGCCGTGTTGGATCTCAAATCTGCGCTGAGGATGGTGACACCAGAGCTTCTCTTAACATCAAGAGAGCCATCATTTCTCTCCTGCAGACAGAACAGAAATCATCTACACAGGTAAAACTTTCTAGTCAGTTTAAAAAAGCAATTAAAACACATATTTTGTGCCTTTATTTTGGAAATTCATATTTAAAACTATTTCTATAGCTCTGTTAAAATACCTTCAAAAATAGTATAGCAAACTCTAGATATAATATTGGGTGCTTTGTTTATTACTATTTGCTAATTACCTTTGCATCAATCAATAAACCTACCACTTAAATAATTACCGTTAAAGCTAACCTTCTCTCTCTATTTACTATCTCTTCAACATTCACACCTAATTTACAATCATTACATCAACCTTACCTTCTAGATCGATGTGTTCGGCGCTTGTCCCACCGACGTGTCCTCCTCCCAAGAGGGTTCAGCTGTACTCCTGCACAGACGCCGGGATCTATCCCGTTGCGCATACCGGGAACAGGGCAAAAACGACCTGATCTCTGCTGTGTACAACCCTAGTGCTGTAAGTTATTTAAATGATATTGGATTTGCTCATGACAAATAAATTAAGAAACGTTTGTTACCAGATCAGTCATGCAAATTTATAAAAATTATGTTGCCGTCGACGTAAATAAAATAGGAAGAAGTAATAGGAACAATAACTTTTAGAAAAATAGAATAATAAATATTATCAATTACGAATTTATTGATTGTGATTTTATTCTAGTTACTAACCTAAATAGTTAATTTCATATTAAATAAATCAAGATTAGAATCATCATATTATTATCCTGTAGTTCGAAATTATCGTGAATTCCTTTAGTCGAAGATATCGCATTGAAACGTATTTTTCTAAATACTTCTATATTTAAACAGGTTATCAAGAACACCCAGATTCTTCAATCTGCCCTGACTGTCGAGACCAAAGTCAACAACGGTATTCCCGAGAAAGTGGCTGCTTCTGAAGACTACATTTACAGGCCTTTCTCTGCTGGGGACAATGGTGCTAGAGCCGCTGTCAACACTAAACTTACCCTCTCTGGAACAACTCAAGGAGGTGGCAATGGAGGTAAGAATTGTTTGAATAAGTTCATGATTATTATTGTGAATTTTACGAGGAAAGCCGAAGAGATGAACATAATATTATGTTAGTGAAAATATCATTTATGTGGTTATTTTATCATGGCCATACTTAAGTATAATTCTAATTGATTTGAAACAAAATCTATAAAACAATATCATTTCTTAATGCAATATTTCAACCAGTTTTATAATACCACAAAACTTAAAAACATCAACCCTCTCCACATAATATTTTATTATATATCCACATATACATGACGTATGCTCTCATTTTTTATAACCGTAACTTTATAAAATAATCAGGCAATTGCCCCGAAAGCCGCACCATCATCTTCGAGAACCCCCACCAAGGTACGCCTGACCACAGCAACGCACAGAATGTTCTTGTTGCCATTAAGGAAGCATGCAAACACCTCGGCACTGAAGCTGGTTCAAAATCTGCTGGTTTCTTCGCTCAACTCGTTAGGGTTAGTATTGGAAAAAATAACATCTAGCTATTAATCTTGATAATAATCATAAAATAGCAGGAAATATATTTTCTGTTAAAATTTTATATTTTGTATCATGACACAATTTTGATAAGAGTTAAGTTTTTTTTATTAATTCAGACAAAAAAAATTGCTTTGCTAACACTAATTATTTTTACAGATTATGAGATCTACAAGCAAGGATGACTTGATGAAAGTATTTGGCCAAATCAAAGGAAACAACCTCGAAAAGTAAGTTGATCTTATTCGTTTATTTATTTATTTATTCACTAGAAATACATTTATTCATAATTCTGAAATACTTTGTTTATTCAAAATTCAGAATCGAACCAAGAAAAATAACGATTAGATAATATTTTTAATTAGCTACATATTATGATGTATTTGACATCATATAGTTTAAAAATATTCGTATTTATTTTTTTCAACCAACATAATTTACGTAATATACGTATAACTGCAGGATAACATACAGGCGCGGTCCCATGGGGGGGGTCACGGGGGACATGACCCCCCCCAAAATCGTACTCGATAAAATAGAAAAAATTCTTATACTGTACAAAATATAAAATAAAAACTGGCCAAGTGCGAATCGGAGTCACTCGCACTCCTAAAGTTCCGTTAAATCTGTTTTTAATCCCTTGCGAATGTCGAAATTTGCGAAAATTTGCAGCATATACGGCTGTAAAACTTTAGATTCGGTGGCTTATAAGTTTGATTTTTTCATAGCTTCGAGTGTAGATTTAACTAATCAATAAAAATAACAGTCTGATAAATCCACGCGTTCTTTAAATAAAACCGGCTAAGTGCGAGTCGGACTCGCGCACCAAGGGTCCGAACAAACCTACTTTTTATAAAGTTGTAACTCTAAAATGTATGTTTTAGCAAATTTTCCTAGATCCGAGCTATAAGACATTGCTTTTAACCAAATTTCAAGATTCTGTGTTCACGGGAAGTTCAGACTTCAGTGTAGGTTTTGATTCCCTTGTGAATGTCGAAATTTGCGATAATTTGCAGCATAAACGGTTGTATCTTTTTATTGCGTTGTCTTCTAAGTTTGATTTTTTCTCAGCTTCAAGGGACCGTAGACTTAAGTATTCGATATGAATTTCAGCTTGATACCTCCACGCTTTCCTGAGAAAAAGGGTTTTGATAGACAGAAAACTTTAAAATTCTTAAAAAAAAAATATTTCTTGCAATTATTCCTGTATCTATTAGATGTTGCTTCGTACCGAATTTCAAGACTCTGTGTTCATGGGAAGCTCCCTGTAGGTTTTAATTCCCTTGCGAATATCGGAATTTGCGAAAATTTTCAGCATTTACGGTTGTCTATCACGGGACCATAGATGGGAAAAAAGGTGTTGACAGACAGACAGACGCGTGGAGGGATCAAGCTGAAATTTATATCGAATACTCAAGTATCTGGTCCCTTGATGCTGTGAAAAAATCAACCTTATAAGCCAACGCAATCAATAGATACAGCCGTAAATGCTGCAAATTTTCGCAAATTCCGCAATGTCTTATAGCACAGATAAAGGAAAAATTGCTAAAACATACATTTCAGAGTTACAACATAATAAAAAGTAGGTTTGTTCGGAGCCCTCGTGCAAACCTTTCTAGCCGCGTGACCACCCCCAAAATGTCAGGCTGGGACCGCGCCTGATAACATAACTGTATTATTTAACATATTTTCCGAAATCTGTTTTCACTGGCCATGTCGTCGTATAACAATAGTAATTAATATTATTATTTCAGACGCGTATTCTTGGATGGTCTGCTCCGCGCTGGCACCGGGCCAAGTATCGAGGCCTCCATCCAGGTCCTGAAGGGCAAGCAGCTCTCTGCCCTTGAAGAGAAGCTGGTCTTCCTCTCCCTTGGCAACGCTAGACACGTCACCAGCGACACCATTAAGGCTGCTGCTGTAAGTTTCATTTATTTAACTATAGTTTAGAACATTTTGATTTTCTAGGCTATTGTATATGAGTGGAAATAAATTGACATAGCAGTTCACTGGTTAATAAAATAAATAAATAAATAAATAAAATATCCTTTATTGAATTATTATGTACATTAATGGACGACTAAGATCCGTTAGGCAAAAATAAAAAATACAAGAGTTACATTATTTAATCATGAGTCTTGTGTATATTTAAAGTTAAAATTTTTATGAATCAATTTATTATGACGTGCTTCATGCTAAGTGATAAGCTTTAACTGAAATGCTGAAAAAAATATAACTTATTATATTCCTATTTGTCATTTTAATGATAAGTATTTAAAATTTCGCTCTAGAATTGATAAGAATTGATAACTTAAACCGACTAAAGACTATGTAGGATATTCTTACCGTTGCTACCGTTACTGTAACGTTTTTGAATTTAAATTGTTTGTCATAATCACTAATTAAAAATATAACTATAGGGTCTATTGGACCTTCCGGATGCACCCAAAGAAATTTACCTGGGAGTTGGGGCTCTCGCTGGAGTATACTGCCGCGCTCATGAATGTCATTCCAGTAAGACGGAGGGAATTATTGCTCTTAGCAAGAAATTCGCAGCTAAACTGCAAAACTGCAAACCTAAGACGAAAGTTGATGAAGACAACGTAAGCTTAAAATTTAATTCTTATGAACTTATTCAAAATGAAACACTGACATCTGATAAGTCAAAAGTTACATACAATTTAATCAGAAATAGAATAAGAACTAGCAGCATATTTTGCTTTTATTTATCTTGAACATTAAAAATATTACAGTAAAATTTCAACTGCTTACAATTAAAGTGAATTAGAAAGGAATCCTTGTCTTTACTTTCTTAATTTGTCTGCAATATTTTCAAGATCAGTACGTGTTTCACGAGTAGAATTACTATATAATAATATATATATTATTCAGGTGGTAGCAGTACTAAAGGGTATCCGCAACATTCGCCACTTGGAAGACAGTTTGATCGACAAGCTCGTGCACTGCGTGAACGACAACAACGTCAAAGCCCGCGTGAGGGTCGCAGCTCTGGAAGCCTTCCAGGCTGATCCTTGTGCTGCTAAGGTAACTATTAACTATTATAAGTAAAAAACTAAGAAACTATCTTAACAGAAGAGATAAGCAAATTAATTATATGTGATTCATTCTGGTCAATGGACACATAATTATACTGCCAGGAATTTGATATGATTGTCAACATTTAAAAATATCAGGTGTAAGTACATTAAATGTGTAGATTGACTGCCATAAAAGCAATGAAACATATTATTAATATAAATGATAGAAAAAATCGGATTAAAAAGTCCAAAAAATTAAAAGGCGATTTTCAGAAAGGTTAGAAACATTCAAAGTAATAATAAATGTCGTATTTAATTTTAAATGTAATTTGTTAAAACTTAAAATAAAACTCCTGCTCTATTTTGTTCATATAGTTGAAGAAGACCGGTCTGGACCTGATGAAGAACAGGCAATTGGATTCTGAAATCCGTATCAAGGCATATCTTGCCGTGATCGCGTGTCCTTGTGGCAAGTCTGCCAATGAAATCAAGGCTTTGTTGGACTCTGAACCTGTACACCAAGGTATGATTTTTAACATTATTAGGAGTGGTAGAAGTTGAGATTTCATTATTAATTAATAATTGGAATTTAATATGTTGGTTTTCTGAATGTAACAACCAAGAAATTCATACAATTTCTCTTCACGTGAATCTACATTCAGTATTTTTTCTTAATTGTTTACTTAAGTGTGTAGAGTTATTGTTCAATTATTACAAATAGGAAGAACTTTTAAATATTCAACTATTCAAAGTTCATTTAAATTTATACGTTGCTGAATAATTATTCTCAACATTTTTTAAAGTTACACTTTAGAAATTTTGCAACGTAGTTGAATAATAATCTTACAACAGAAAAACTTATACGATGATTGTATTCCAGTCGGCCGTTTCATCACCACATCTCTGCGACACATCCGTTCATCAGTCAACCCTGACAAGCAGCTCGCCCGCCAACATTATGGACTCATTTCCACTCCCAGCAAATTCAATGTAGATGACAGGTAATTTTCTTTTTTTTTCTAATGATAATATCGCAAAAAGAAAAACGTATATAAAAAAATGTATATACAGTTTATTAAAAATATATATTTTTTTTATAATATACTTACGCAAATGGTTTTAGTGTGGATGCGAATTAATTTAAATTTAGTGCTACTTAAATATTATAATTTGAACAAAAATTTTATGCAACAACAGGTTAGCTAATATATATTTATATTACATTCTAAGTGTTCTGAATAGAAAATATTCGTTCTGCCGGGTGTAATTTAATTTAATGTTTTAAATGTTATGTTCATAGGAAATACTCGTTCTTCCGTGAGTTTTCATACAACATTGATGCCTTGGGCGCTGGTGGTACCGTCGAAGAGGCCATCATCTACTCGCAGGACTCCTTCCTCCCAAGATCTGCTACTTTTAACCTTACAGCTGAAATCTTCGGACACAATATCAACGTCTTCGAGGTGATTACTATTTTTAAAAATTGTACTGTTTGCGTTAACTAAATATACAGCACAGAGAACATTAAACTGAGAGGTTATTTGTATATTTCCTTATAGCTGTCTCTGTGTAGATAAATCACTTGGTCTGCTTAATTATTATTATTATGATTCAAATACAGCAATAAAATGCTCAATAAATAACAAATTTTTAAAAAGACAAATAAAGAGCAGTTGCGTTTTGAAAGCACGTGAAATAATTTCAAGTTAAAAGGAAAATTAAAAACAATTCAAAAGCATCAAGTAGTAACTGATAAATATTTTTCATTCCTCACAGATCGGTGGTCGTCAAGGCAACCTGGACCGCGTGATCGAGCACTTCGTGGGACCAAGAGGCATGTTCCGTACCCAGAAGCCACAAGAGATCTACGACAACTTGTACAAACGCGCTGAGGAAACCTTCCAGAAGGTTGACGGGAACTTGAGAGGCCGCCGCTCTGTTAAGAGCGAGGTTGACAACTTCGACAAGAACGTAAGTGCACAGAGGGTAGCGAACTTTTGCCAATAACAGCATTTTTTTTTGTTCGGTTCTTACTAGTAATTACGATAGTAACAACATAACCATTATAAAATAATTAGAACGTGACCATAGTCATCACGTTGCTCATATTTTTATAACCAGATAGTTAAACTGATTAATTGATATAAATATCTGTAGTCGATTTTACTTTGTAAAATGTTTACGTGCCATTGTTTTACTATCGACTACTACTAACATTATTTCATATCCATCAGGTAAAAGCTGAATCAGTCCCCTACAACAACGAGCTCGACCTCGATGTCTACCTGAAGCTGTTCGGAACTGACGCCGTGTTCCTATCACTTGGAGACGATAAGGGCTTCGACTTCAACAAGGGTCTCGACCAGGTGATGAAGATCGTCAGCGATGGCATTAACAAGGTCAAGCACTTCCAGGTAATTACAAAAATACAACTTTAAATAAGCAATTTATCAATAAAAAGCACAATCTTTAGATCGATTAGAAACATTTCATTACATTGAAATTATTTCATTTTATTATTTTTTCGTGGAGATAAATTTTACCACAAAAATATGGTTAATTTCTACCAAGGCAATATCGCTAAGTCAAATTTATTTTGTCTTGCAGCAAGAAGTCCGCGCTCACCTCTTATTCTTGGACGCTGAACTCGCGTACCCCACAGCCACCGGTCTGCCAATCAAATTGGACGTCGTCGGATCAGCCACTGGTCGTGTGGACCTGTCCACCAACATTGACATTCGCCAAATCCTCCGCTCACCACAAAATGCTAAGGTTGACGTTAAGGTCGTTCCCAGCACAGACATTGAAGTCTCAATGGTCATGATGGTCGACGCTAATGCAGTCACAGCTGGTATTAAAGGAATCGTGAACCTACACTCGTCTACTGGTGGTCATGTTATCGCCAAGGTCATAGAGAACGGTCAAGGATTCGATCTCCAATTGGGTCTGCCAATTGACAAACAAGAGATCATAACTGCATCCAACGAACTTGTATTCTTCTCCGCTGAAAAGGGACAGATGGAAAAGCAGACGCCAATCAAGGTTGACTCTGATAAGAAATCTTACTCTGAATGCTTCGACCAAATGTCTGGAATTTTTGGTCTTACTCTTTGTGGAGAGTTCTCTGTACCTTTCACATTCTCAGGTAAATTTCACATCAATAATTAAAAGAGAAAGTAAATTTAAATTATCTTTTTTATCAGAATAAATAAATGCTACTTCAAATCTGAAACATTATTAACGTTAAATTAAAGTTAACGAAAGAAATTCTAATCTTATACATCATAATATCATAATATTTTTATCACCAGGACCTGAAGCCCAAAGTTCAATTTCCAAATTCTTGGCGAAATACCCAGTAGTAGGCCCCGCCAAGATTCGAGTTGCGCTTGAGAAGAACGACCTTCGCGGTTACCATCTGAAGGGAGCCTTGAGGACAGACAAACAGACCGGCAAATACGGCGTTGAACTGCTCTTTGACGCTGAAGGTAATTTAACTAATTCATTTGATACAATAATCAATTGAATCGATTCAATCAGTAGCTACTAAAATCACCTGTTAATAAATGAACGTAAGATAACACACATACAATATTGTAATTGATTTAGGATTAACTTGTAACATAAAAGTATTTGTTATGTCACGTAATGCATCTAAACACAATTAAATTAATTTGTAAAATGTTCTTAATTTCATAGGATCTCAAAACCGACGCACTCAATTTAACGGAGATGTCATATACAACCCAGAAGAGAAGACTCTCAAACTAGCATTAGAGTCACCGATCAAAACATTGCACGGACAAATTTCGCTCTTCACCAAACCAACAGAACAAGCGCTTCTTATTGATGCTAAAATCGACTCTATGGCCTATTACGGTAAAGTTGGTTTTAATGCTCAAGGCAATGACAGAAGGAAGGTCTGGAAACCAATTCTTGAATACGAACTGCCAGACAAAGGTGGAAGACAGAACCTTAAAATCGATGGTCAATTAATTCAGGAGTCGAATGGACCAGCTGTGCGTTATACTTTGGAAGGAATCAAGGTATATTGTTTATTTTAACACAGCGATTTATTTCATTAACAGTGTGAAAAATTTAACAGTAAACGTTTCAATAAACCATTTCTTTGCTTAATTGTAGAAAATTACTTTTTAGAACTGATCAGTTCATTAAAGTGTCTTTTACCTGTGTGTTGATTTATTTAAAACATTATGATTATTATTTTAATCCTGTATGTTCTAAATTTTAAAAATAATTTCAGGTCAACTTGCCAAACTCCAACGAGCCAGTAAACGTAGAGGGACACTTCAATTACGAACCTAAAGTCATCGAAATGGACCTGAAAGCAAAGAAAGGACAACACAACCTTCTCCTCAGCGGTTCCCATAAGGGATACGATGTCAAACTCGAATTCATGAACACACTCAACCCATACATTAACTTCAAGGTCAATGGACACTTTGAAAACGCCAAAGATGTAAGAAAATTTATGTATTAACTATCACGCTTATTAATAATAATAATAAAAAAAAACATAACTTTTGCTTTGATTCAATATAATGTCTACAAAGTGGACTAACAAATATTGTTTTTTTCATAGACAATCCACAATGACATAGACTTCTACTACGGTGGAGATCTTCGCGACTCAAACCAACGCGTCACTTTCAATCAACTGCTGAAGTTTCCTGATGCCGCTCACGTTATCACCAAGAACAAACGTAAGAACTTATAGCAATTCCTTATTTACCTACCTCATATATTGATACCTTACTTGTGTAGATTTTTCATTTCATTTAATTCTTTACAGTTGAAATCCACGCTTTACCAATCAAGGGAAAATTCGACCTGGAATACGACCCTAAAAAGTTTGATTTAGACGTTGAAGGAAATTACATGAACAGGGAGTTCGATTTAGAAGTAGATGCCCGTAGACACATTAAGAAGGAGGGCGACTACAGAGTCAAATTAGGCCTGAAATTAGACAAACAAGCGGTTGAAGTTCTCGTTAAGAGAGATATTGTTTCCGCCGACAAATCTAACTTGGAGAATTACATTGAAATCAAAAACATGGCTAAATACGAACTGTCCGGAGTTGTACTACACAGAAATAAGGCTAACGATTTGAACATTGGAGCTATTGGACACTTGAAACTCGCTGGTGGTGGTATGAAGGAAGATATTAAGTGAGTATAACTAGTAACCTAAAAATAAAATCTGTAAGCATAATATATTTTCTTAATATACACTTAATTGCCGATTTACTACTTTAAAAAATAAAATTGTACCAACTAAAAATTTTAATTAGTATGAAATTATTTATAATTACTGATACAATTTTATTTGTTTCACAGCTTCGACACCGGTATCATCGAGAACGAAAATCTATACTCCGCTCACGCTACCATCTCGTTTGCTAAAGACAACGTGGCCCTCGACTTCCTCGCCAAGGTCAACCGTGGTGAGAACCCAACTGGTCAGCTGAAGCTGATCCTGAAAGATGCCATCAGCGCTAATGGACAATTCCAAGTAACTGACAATCAAGGCAAAGGAAACGGTGTGTTCATCATCGAATTCAAAAAGGTAAGATACAATTGAGATTTGAGACCTTTTAAATTTCACATAGTAAAAAGTGATTGTAAAATTGTAAGATTATTAGTAAAATCAATCAAACGAACAAACATTTAAAGATTCTATCAATACAACATTAATAATGGTATTAAATAAAAATATTTAATGAAAACAAACATAAATAAACATATCACAATTTATTTTCAGGCACAAAGAAAAATTAAAGCTGATGTGAAATTCGTTTCCAAAGCACCTGTTTACAACGCAGATGTTGAATTGTTCCTTAACTTCGAGAAGGATAACAACGAAAAACTACACTTCAGCACTAACAATAAGAGGAACGAAAAGCTTATTGATTCCAAGTAAGTATTTAAAATGACAATTATGCAGAACAATCTCCATCTCTAATATTTATTTTTTCGACTAGACTTTGTTTATAAGCAATGTTGAGTCGTTAAAATGCACATAAATTTTCCATCATCGTTCTATCATCCATCTCCAATTATTATATTACGGACTATGTATATGTCTACTACTGGGTAAGTATCTAAATGTACCTCTAGTAGTATAGGATTTAATTAATTTGCGTCAATAGGTACGCTTATAACTTCATCGAACGCATCTAACTTCAAATAATTTCCAGGAACAAGTTAGAATACAACGGCAAAAAGACAGAAGTCAATGTGCACCAAGAGGGAGGTCTGATGGGAGATGATAAGGGCAACTTAAATGTTGAGTTCGTGCTACCAACAGAAAGGTGCCTGAACTTGAAGATCGACCGAGAGCTTGCTGCTAAAGATGGAGTACGTTATTTTATTTTTTTTGTTGTCAAATAATTCTAACTGTATCAATATCATAGCTTTTGTAAAACAAATTTAATTTAATTTTCTTTAAAAGAAATAAAGATATTGTGATATTTTCAACTCCTTTCTTCAGGTATTTATATACAAAAAAATATCTGATCTCAATTTACTTTAGTATTGTTCTGAAAACATAAATTTATAATGAATAGAATAAATTCGATCGCTCTGGCGGGTCATGGGTGGCCGAGTTGGTTAGGCATCCGCCCCGGATTGGCGTGAAAATATGCGGGTTCGAGTCCCGCCTCTTGATCGAATTTTTTCTATTTTTTATAAATTTATATTTATAAAGCATTTGAATGCCATAAAACCAAAAATTGTTCTGAAAACTTCTAATAAAAAACAAATTGCAGGTATACAACGGTCACGCAGATATCCTTCTGTCAGACGCAGCCAAGCGTGGAGGTGCAGCGTCCATCATCAGCTACAAGGGCAAACTAACCAACACTGACATGGAAAAGACATTTGACTATGAAGGTGCTGTTGAGATGCGTTTGCAAAATGGCCGCGATCTACAGAGCAACTTCTTCTATAAGAAACATCCTAATGGCGATAAATTCGATGTCAAATTCAAGGTAAATATATTTCCTTTATAAAAAAATAATAAAAAATAACATTTTATTGAAAAAATAGCTCTGCACATTTTAATAGTCTATTCAGAGATAGCAAACCTAGTATTATAAAAAAAAAATCATATACATTATTTTAATGAATAGATACATATTGTGATGTGATACTGATATTCTTAAAAACCTTTTTTTAAGTCAGTTACATGACAGTAAAAAGTTTTTCGAGCAGTGCGGATAGAACACTCGGAAAGGCGGAATTCTCAAAATAGCACTGACCATATAGCCAATTGTTTAACTAATAAATAAACCATTTTCCAGGGCGAAGTATCAGGAAACCTGATCCCCAAGCGAGCTCTGATCGACGGCAGCTTCAGCTTCAAGGACATCAACTCCTTCGAAGACCCCTACCGCGTGAAGGCCAGCTATGGTGACGATCTCTCTGCTGAGGTGGTCGGCAAATACGTCGCACACTTCCCAGAGACCGGCGAAAAGAAGTAAGTTTTGAATACGCAGTATGTAAACGTGTAATTGAAACAGATGGTAGAGCACAGAAAACATGCCTAGAAAATTCAGTGTTATTGGGTAGCATTTTTTTGACTTAGAAATAATCACAAAAATTAAGATTTACTGGGTAGATCATATTTTATGATATTTTGAACAATATTTAATACCAATAAAAACACTGCAATCAAATGAAAACTGTATTTTTTATTCTTTAACAATTTATTCTTATTTTTAAAGCATTTGACTGATATACAATAAAATATTTATATAATTATTATATTATTAATAAAATATTTCTCTTATTCATTTATTAATAAACGAATTATTTTCATTCAGGTACTTGGATGACTTCACTGTCTCAGTCCGCCTGCCGTTCGAGAAGGCCCATGATATCAAATTCGTGTCTACATTACTCTACCTGAAACCCGAAAACAAGGATTCTGAAGTAAGTTTAAATTAATATTTGAAATCAACTTATAAAATAAAAATAAAAATTTGACTAGAAAAAAAAGGGTGTTTGCTGAGCATACGTGCCAGAAGTTAAACTTCTTTGGCAAGATTCAAAGAAACCAAAATCGTCGCCTTTGGTCATGACGTGACGGTATTACCATGACCTTGAAATTTAACTCTCAACGCACTTCACTTCAAAATTACAATTTACGAAAACGTAATAGTTAATACGTATAGTACAAATGCCAATAAAATATTGCAAGATTTCCGTTTAAAATTACGAAGTTAATTTCAAAAAAAGGTTACGTAAACTTATCCTCTCTACCATCAGGTTACCTTAATTGAATCTCTACAAATCAACGGAGACATCTACAAGATCGACGGCAGCAGTAAATACAACACCAAGAATGGAAACACCAAGTTGAAGTTCATTGTTCCCCACTACGACCCTGTTGTGCTCGATGTCAACTACAAGACTGACATAGAAGGTAAGATTACGAAATAAATAAGGAAGTTAGTAAAGTTCTCAATTACCTTGAAATATTTATGGATGAATGTAACTTAAAAAATCGAACAGAAAGAATCAGAAAGATAGCTGAAATTCGCTATGTTAATCAAATAAAAATAAACACAACTAAATTCGTAAATTACTCTAAACGTCACCACCAAAATTGTATCCGGTTATTATTATATATTTAAACAACATTAACTTTATAATTTAATATTATCAGGTGACTCCAAATCTGGTGATATGGAATTCAAAGCACAGTACGGCAAGGGCAAAACTGCGTCCCTCAACATTCAGGGATCATCAGCAGGCAGAGATTACGAGCTGAAGGTCAACGCGATTGCCCCGCAAAACGATAAACTGAAGAAGCTGGTTCTCAATTTGCACAACAAGGTGAGACTTATGATTAGTCAATATTAACAAAGAAATAAAACATAAAGTTAACGTAACAACTGATAAGAATTAGTACATCATACATGAAAGCTAACGAAACCTTTAAAAAGTGTATATGAATATACTCTGTCTTAAAACATAATATTTGTAAATATCTTTGGTAGTATCAATTCAAATGAAACTTACAACAATAAAATATAATATAATGATTGTTCTCTTAGTACTATAAAAGTAAACAAAACAAATGAAGTCGGATGTATAACAATTATGAAAAGTGATTATACGATTTTGCTTTTTAATTCTTATTAAGCACATCTTATAACATCTATTATATTCTTCAGAACCCAACACCTGACACTTACGACAGTGTATTATCAATCGACGCTGACGGCCGCGTGTACCGCTCGGAGAGCTTACTGGTGTTGTCGCAGATCAAGCCCGTGTTTGACTTCAAATACTCAAGCCCTAGCTCTGATAAGGTTGCGAGGTAAGCAAATCATGCATTTCTTCACGATGATAAGTACAGGTAAATACTGTCATTACTATGTCCTAAGAACAAAGAGATTTTAATAATCTGTAAATTAATCTATCAGACAATTACGTAGGCATGACATTAATATAACATCTCTACAGTTAATCGAGATTAATTAATACCTCTACGTAAAATATAAGTTTGTTGAGCACAAGCTTAAATTTTAAACTCTCTTAACAAAAATCAGCAATCTTATACTCTATAATTATATCTATATTCTTTTATATCATTTTGCAGAGTCTACATGAAGGGCTCCAACTTCGAGGCCAAGCACGGTGAGGTTGAACTCAAATTCGTTAACTTCAACAAATTCGACATGGACGCCACCTTCGAAGTAGGTTTCCAGAATGATATCTTCGTGAAATTCCGCGGAAACTCTCAATCGCTTGCTCTCAAGAACTACAAGTTGGATATCTCTAGCAAGGATGCTGGTAACGGCAAGAGATTGGAATTCAGCGCGATCAATGACAACAAGAATGTATTGAGTGGAAGGTAAAAATTCGTAAACTAATTTAAATATTAAATGTATAACACTCCGATCAAATTTTATATTTCTATCCAATACTTGCCATTTTTTCTCTAAAACTGTATTTATTAGATACTTCTTATCATAATTCAAATAATAATCAATCTATTGAAAGATTTTACTACAAGATTTAATTAACGAACTTTTAACTATTGTAGTACCTCATTAATCAAGAAGGAGGAAGGTCTGAAGACAATCATTGAAGGATCTGGAACCCTCAAGGTCAAAGACTCGCAGAAGCCTGCTAACTTCAAGTTCATCCGCACTTTGCTCACAGAGGGCAATGAACAGGGCATCGAGGTAAGATAACAGAGCTTTTAATTAAATAATTTTTTCGTGTGTTATACAAACGTAGATATCAAATATTTCTCATTGATAGATTTATAAGAAGAACACGCTAAAGATTCTTCTATGATAGGTACTAAACGAAAGAACTGGTGTGATAGAATAAGTCTTTACAGGTAAATCTCATGCTAAAAAGCGAAATCATAAAGCAGAAGTTAATTTTGATAATTCGTTACCAAACATTTATTTTACACGTAGTGCTCCGTTTAGACTAAGCAATAAATTATTTATTACAGACATTCATCAACGTAGCTGTTGGCGAACTTAACCACGTTGCCGAAGCCCGCATCACAAACTTGGAATACAAGACCTCGTACGTGTACTGCGAAGAGAAGAAACAATGCGCACACGCTGAATTGAACTCCAAGATCGCTATGACCCGTAAGTGCTGTTCTTATGTTATTTGTATAGAAAATAAATCGAGATTCCTACTTTAAGTTTTATTTTTTCATAGAATAGCATTTGTTTTTTAACAAGGTTGGTTGGATTTGGATATTTATGTCCTTAACAACTTATAGAAAGTTCATCACTGACGAATGAGTTTTCTATTGACAGAATTCATTTTCCTTTTAACAGAATGTGAAAATTACATTCATACAAAAATCCAATATAGACGAATCATTATTATTTAAATTTTGCATACACATACATCGGAAAATCCCATATAATTAAAAATAGCATCTAAATATAACATTGCACAACAGAAGCCGGCGTGATCCAACACCTCTTCAACGTCGGCTTTGACCTCCGCAAGCTCGGCGTCTCCACGGAATTCGGTCTCGAGATCAGCAACGAGTTTTCCGACAAGAAGTTCCCGCAGTACTTGCTCAACTTGCACGTCAACAGGGAGTCTGATAAGTTGCACTTGAATGCCTACAGCAAACCTGAGTTTGGAAGTGAGTATCATATTAATTTCATAATGAAGTAACGTTGTTTGTAACAAAACTTTTAGAGGGTAATGTTTAGGTTTTTAATATTTTCAGTCTAGCATCAAGTACTTACTTTATAGATACTGATGTAGTAAGGTTTAGATTTGATTGATTAATAAAATTGGACTATTATAAAATATAATTTGAGTCTATCTAGGAATTTAGTATATTGCAGAAATTGAACTATTTTTTTTCTGTTAAGTAACCTTGAATACCACAAAAAAAAAATTATAGAAATCAAATACAATAGTTATTTAAATAGCAGAATTATTAACATTCTCATAATATTCACTAAATAACCTACATAATATTATAATATTAAAAAGCTGTTCAACATCTTCACACCTTATTATAATTATTGCAGAATTCCCCGCCGGTCTAACAATGACACTGCCCAAACGCGTCTTCGCTGTAGAGACCCTAGTCCAATACCCGACCGACAAATCCCTGCCATTCCCCATCCGTGGTGAGATGAGCCTGTTCCCCGACAAGAACAGGCCGGAGACCAAGACTGGCGCCAGATTCCTGGTCGACCTGAACGTTAATGATCAGGGAGGAGATGCCTTGGCTGAAGTTGGCTTTGTCCACCCTAAAATTCGCAAGGTACGGTGTAATAGTTTATTTCTTTCTTAATATGATGCGTTATTTGTAACTTAGTTTTCAGGTTCGATAATTTTGGCCTTTTGTAAGAACTAGCATATTTCAATAGTTATTGTCACATTTTTTTAATATCTTCTAATTAATAAATTTCTTGCTGCTTGATTCTTTTCTTATTGCTTCAATGCTTTATTTTTAATTCAGTTAAGTTCTTCTATTAAAAAACTCAATTTTTGTTCAACTCGTTCAACAATTACTTTCGAAACGTCGCAGTATAGATAAATATTGACCATTGTTCACAAGAGATTTAACCAATGAATTTAAATTTCAGGAGGCTCTCGTCCGCGTCCGTGGAGCAATGCAACGTCCATCTGAAAACTCCGTCAAAGTGTCCAGTGTGGCTCTCGTCTCGCACCCTGTACTTGGCAACGTAAGTCTTGTCTTAATTCTTCTCAACGTAATCATGTTATTTTGATATCAGTGAATATACTTACGACTAATATTATAATATTGTAATACTGATTAATTTATATTATTTATAGGATCGTAAAGCTGAATTCAACATGGAAGCTAGCCCTGTTCACGTTAAAATTATGGTGAGTGTATTTTATTTGACACAACATTATGTTTAAACATAATATTATTTGCATGTACCAAAAAAAAACTTATAAAATAGTAGCAGCAGTCGAAATCATTTTTGTTAAATTATATCGATGCCTCCTAAGTATAATGAGTCAACTGACATTTTAGTTATTTTACAGGAGAGTGATTTGAAGGCAAATCGTTTATATTTTAATGAAATCAAATTAATTCGAAATAAAGTAAATGTTTTTTTAATATAAATTGTAAGCTCTTCCTTTGGTATAAAATGATTTTGCTGATTTTTGTTTTTAAATGACATTTTATGTAGATGGCTGGGTATACGCCAGTGGGACTCAATAGTGAAATGGTTTAACTACCAGTTATATTCATGTACGTTGTCCATCAAAATCTATCGTTTACACCAAAATCACATGATATAATGATTGTTATTTTATTAGTATAATTTTACTTTTGTTTATTTCGGGTTTTTCTATCTCAATAAATAATAAAATGTTGAAATTATATCACTTGACTCATTATACTAGGAAAGAAATTAGCAATTTTAACATTTGAAACCTCAATGTATACTGGACCAATGTAATTTACCGAGGTTTTTTTATTAGTATTTTTTTTTGTAATACCTTTCGATGTGTGGGATTAATAAAAGCTAGGAAGAAGATCAAGAATAATAAACCTCATTTTGAAGAATCACAATGTATTTTTCGCTATAACTAAATAGGAATATATTTTTAACATAATAGCTTTACTCAACGCTACAACGTAAACAAATCACTATTTAAAAATATAAATAATTGGTAACTTACGTTTAACAAAAATGAAAATTATGGAAATTAATAACGTCACAGTCTAGGCATTTCTAATGCTCAAAAAATAGTTATAAGGCGATTAACACACGGTGCCGCGTGCCGTCGCGGTTGGCGGTGAAGCGGTTCTCAAGTTGCATTGGCTTCTATTAAATCCGTTGATACCAAACACACATACACCGCCCAACCGCGCGGTCGAACGGTCCGATCCTCGTAGGGCTTCACTGCCAACCGCCGCGGTGCGCGGTGCCGTGTGTTAATCGCCTAAGGTTTACCAAATTAAAAATCATTCAAAATTGCTGTCGTTAGATCCATTAGAATTAGTTGAAATCAATTAATTTATTAAAAAATAAACGAAATTCCTATAATTAAGTACGAATTTATTTATAACATAGTAGCCTTACTAAAAGCTACAAGTAAAAACAAATCAACATTTAACAAATTATGAATGTTCCATCATCAAAGAGAAAGAAATTAATAACGTAACAGTCTAAGGCATTTCTAATGCTCAAAAAATATAAGGTTTAATAAATTAGAGATAAGTCAGAATCGCTGTGGTTAGCTGCATTAGAGTTCGTTGAAATCAAATTATTATTAAACAATAAATGATATTATTTAGGAATTACTAGTGTCTTACGAAGATTCATCAAGTCTTTGTGCTTATTTTGGTCAATAGAAATGGGTATCTGATAAGCTAAAGAAATATTATCTACGTCAATATCTCTTCGATTTCGTGTAGCTTTTGGTATCTTTACACATTCTATCCACTTTTAAGCATCATCTTGGTATCTCGTTTTACAAAACAGCCGATGGATATGATATTCCGCCTTAACTAGTACCTACTTTATTCCAAGGCATTTTTGATCCATCCTTGGTAACTACTACAACTGTCCATTGTGTTTATAAGTTATGGCTTTGATTTATAGTCTTTAATTAAATTAAATTAAAATACACTTTAGTAACTTTGTATGGTTTTCCGAAGAGATTTGGCAAAACTAAATGACTAATATCTATAACAAACTTCGAACTAGCTAACATATATACATTAAAAATACAATTCTGTTTCTATTTTGGCCTCCACAGTTGTCTAATCTGAATCTGAATCTTTGACACCATTACCCACCGTGTCTTCTATAAACTTGAAAACACAGCCGGAAATTTCACTAGCGCCTCTCTTTGCTGTCTGATGATGCCATAAAAAACAATAACCCTGAAGAGATCCAAGATTGAATATTGTGAAATTATCATAATATCATTATAATTTATCATTTGTTTTAGTTTTTAAGTATTTTTGCCATGTTTTTGTTCTTACTTTATTTTATTTTTTCTGTTCCTGTGTGGCTTGTATACTTTTTCGTTTATTATCAATAAATGTTTTATTTATTTTATTTTATTTAATTCATGTCATCAATCATCATAAAATCGATTCCTGTGCAAATTTAAAAATTTTCGCACCCAGTTTGACTGAATTCTGTTAATAATATTAATTTAAAATGTTAAACAACAATTATTACCTAAAATTGCGTGCATACTTGCCGCCATTCATCGTTTACTGAGCCGCAATAAACTTGTATATTGATACAAGTTTATTGTGTCCCCCCTCACGCCCCGCGTATACTGGTACAATGTTATTTAGATCAGTTTACAATGTACGATTTTAACTGATGTTGAAATTGATTTAGTATACGTGAAATTATCTCGGTAATTATTGTACTTTTTTAATTTTTTTTTAACACGAACATTAAGATCACTATTTATCATGTTCGTTTATATAAAAACTAGCGGTCCGCCCCGGCTTCGCCCGTGGTACATATTTCGCAATAAAAGGTTGCCTATGTTCTTACTCAGGGTCTAAAGATTATCTGTGCCAAATTTCATCAAAATCGGTCCAGTAGTTTATGCGTGAAAACCATTCATACATACATACATACAAACCTTTCCTCTTTATAATATTAGTATAGATATGAAAATACCTAAATTTGTTAGTTGACTCAGTAGGTATACTTAGGAGCTATCGATATTATGTATAGGGTGCAAAATACTAACTAACATATTACATGGATTACATGGCCAAATTTATAATAGAAAAAGACAATACATAAAAAATCGGTAATAAATCATAATTATTTTCCTTACAGTTCGACACACCAGTAGTGAAGGTCATCGACCTGGAAGGATCAGCGACAATGAAGGAGAACTTGCAGCAAGCGGACCTTCGTTTCAGCTTACTGCAGCTCAAACCTGTGCAGTTGTATGGTGTTGTTAAGGACTACCAATACTATGAATTCAGCACTGGATACAGTGGTGAGTCTCCTTTCTTTTATATTTTTTTGTACCTACATTCACTTAGTTACTGCTCCAAGAAATAATTAAACAATGCATAAAATGTTGAACCGAGTCTAATGTATATACGTATAATATGGTACGATAATGATGATGATGATGATAATGATGAGTCTAATATATTTAAATAGCTCATTCCAGCAATATACATAAATTTATAATATTCTAGAAGCAATTAATAAAACATTGAATTATAAATAAACAATGAGCTCCCTTTTCCAAAATGAATCCATCACTTTAAAACTTATTGTTTTTGCAGATGAGAAGGAACGTAAGCTGTCCATCATCGGTCACCTGAACCCAGAGAAACGTGTGGACATCTCCGTTGACATCGTTTTACCGGGACAGAAGAAGAACATCGTTCACGCCGCTCTGTTCATGAAGGATAACCAGGTCAACTCCGACTATGGTATCTCGAAGGACAATTACAATCACTTTGTGGTGAGTACAACAAGTATTTATCGTTTAAGCTAAGTATACAACGAAAATTTTAAGTCATAATAATTAACAGCGTTTAAAAGAAAAAACTCCTACACATAAAAACTAGATGATTTAGTAGTTTGATAAATAATGAACAATAATATCTTAACATATTTTGAATATGAAGTATATAAGTATACACGGCGAACACACTGAAATAAAAAAAAATATGAAAATTAAAGTTTCCGCATAGTAAATTAATCATATCTTGCAGACCGCATTCAAAAAGGACTTGGACACACTCATTGCCAAGGTAAAGGAAATTAGCGAGAAGAACAGCAACGACTTCAAGCAAATGCTCAAACGTGTGGAACCCAAGGCTAAGGAACTGGAACAAGCGTATCGCGAAGACTTCCAGAAACTGATGCAAGATATCACCAACGATAAGACTTTGAAAGAGCTTTCAGAGGCTGCGTAAGTATTCATGATAGTGTAACAAATCTACTTGAAGATAAGAATTATTCTGCACTAGCTGCGCTCCGCAGTTTCACCCGCGTGGCTCCGCTTCTGTTGGTCTTAGCGTGATGATATATATAGCCTTCCTCGATAAATGGGCTATCTAACACCGAAAGAATTTTTCAAATCGGACCAGTAGTTCCTGGATTTAGCGCGTTCAAACAAACAAACAAACAGCTTCAGCTTTAGTAATTTATTTTGATCAGTCAAATTCAGTTTTTGTAAAGACATACATCTTTATCGTCATGTAGAATTCAGAGTATTTAGCTATAGTCATTTCGTTCAAAACAATAATATATGCCATTTTTAACAGGCACGATCTCGTCCAAATTATCGCCAAGATGATCGATGAAGTTATAACGGTGACCAAACCACTGATTGACAAGTACATCGAAGTTGTCACAGACCTCAGCAAGAAAATCTGCGAAATGTACGAAAAACAGGTAAGAAAAATAATCACTTAACATTTATTCAGAAATAGTTACCGTACTTCAGTGATTGATATTATGTAGTTCATGTATTTACAGAACAGTTTAGCTTCTAGTTCTACGTCCCTTTAATTTTTTGTAGATAGTTTTTATGATCATTTCGATATTTGGTGATAATATAATTAATATGTTAAATTGTAAATTCGAAATAATATTTCGTGTGATAACAACTTACTGGTTTCTGAGATTGGATAAACTTACGTCGGCTAAATTATTTTCCAAATTATAACCAATTCCAAAGACTTTACTTTGCAAATCAACACATACGGAACTGCAATCGATTCACGTTTGAGCAGAGTTATATTCTAATCAACAAAATCATCCACAGATCGAACCTCAACTAAAGGAACTGTGCGATAACCTCACAGCAGCATTCAGACAATACATGGACGGTATCATCGATGCCGCAGCTCATGTGGCCGCCATCGTTATTGACTTCTTCGAGAAACACAAGCCTGAGTTCGATGAATTCATCGGCACTATTACCAGCATGTTCAAGGGTAAGTTTACAAATAGTTATGGAAGTAATTTTAACCTGATCTACCTACTATATTTGGTGTCTTATGGTGTTATCAAAGTTCATTCACTCTTAAAATAATGACTTGAATAATGGGAGAAGTATTTTCATAAACTTTGTTTAACGAACTAATTTCATTAGATATAATTTGTAAAACTAACTTTTCGTGTTTCAGACGTCGTTCGTATCATCGTTTCTCAAATGAAAGAATTCCGTACTCGTTCATCAGCACTGTTTGCAGAAATCTCACAACAAATCAAGGAAATGCCAGTCATCTCTATGATCAAGGAGAAGGTAATATTTTATTGTTATTTAATTACATAATAATAACATATTTTCCACTAATGTTAAGTCGTTCAAAAAATCACATTTGAACTTACACTCAAATTCTTAAATGTTTAAATATACGTAACTTAATAAATTAGTCAAATCTTTAACTTTTAATCAACAGTGGCAAGAATTAGCCGTCCCAGAACAAGTTTTGGCCTTCTTACAAGAAGGTCAACAATCGATCCGAGGCTTCCTCCCAACTGAAGAACTACAGAGCTTCTCTGACGTTCTATTCAACTACATCCAGAAGAAACTGCGTCAAGAAAAAATTGACGAGAAGGCAGAACTTAAGGTTGTTTACGAGAAATTGGTTGCCGCTGCCACATCTCTGGTCCAATTCGTCAAGAAGAACCTGAACGAACTTGGATTTAGCTCAATCCCTGCTCTTGTTATGGTAAGTTGGTGTTTTGTGATGTTAAAATAATACGACTTAAATAAAAAGCTTAAAATAATCGGCCATATTATGTGATAATATGTTAAAATACTATCAAATTATGAAATATTTACACAAAATTGCAATTATTAAATGTAGTGTATATAAAGTTATGTTATGAAGTCTTTCAAAATAATTCACCTTAAACTTTAATTATTATTCTTGTTATCAGACATAGTACACAGAAGCGAAACAGAATTATCATTACAGCTACATAACTAAACCTATCTTTAACCCGTTATTTTTATATTTTAGCCATCCCTATCCGGTCCACAACCATTCGCAGCGCCCTACTTCGGCGGCTCCACTGGAATGAGCTTCATCTCTCAACTTATTCAAGGAGACATCCCCGACCCACTTAGCTTGATCAGGGCTTACAGACCACGCAGTCTCAACCCATTGGATGAAGTACCAGCTAAGAGTAAGTTATCACATTTATTATTTTTTCCTGCTCAATATGATTCTAAAGCTTTTGTTAATACCACAGATGTTTATACGCATGTTGTATGATTGACCATAACTTTCCGACTAAATTTAGAATAAGCGTTGTTTAAAATTTACATATCTACATCACATACTTAATATGTCAGGTATGCCAGGTTATCCTAACTTTATCTTTCTTATTTATATTTCATTAAAAATAAAATATTTCCTGTAATTTGCTGAGCGTTGTAATATCGATTCCGTTATTCAACTAACTATTCTTATTCCCTTTAGTATTCTATGCGTCATTGAATTTTTCTTCTGCAGTCTTTACTAATTTCTCATAAATAAAATCGTCTATCCAATCAATCGTATTATATTTAAACCATCTTTATCTACCCAGTGCGTGCGGTAATCGTGAACGGCCAGCACATCTTCACGTTCGATGGGCGCCACCTGACCTTCCCGGGCACGTGCCGCTACGTGCTCGCACACGACCACGTCGACAGGAACTTCACGCTCATGATGCAGCTGCAGAACGGCAACCCCAAGTCGCTGATCATGGAAGACAGGAGTGGAGCTATTATTGAACTGAAGGAGAACGGACAGGTGATATTTTTTTTTATTTTTATTCTGTTAAAATTTTACAAAACTATGAAGTATGATTATGTTTTTTAGGCAATTCAATTTCTTAATTTATTGATATCTCCTAAATTTATTAAATCTCAAATTTCTGATACCATTTCCCCGATGTCTTTTATCAGAACTATTATTAATACCTTGATATTATGATTTAAACACATTTATTAACTTGGTTTATTATTTTCTCGCAGGCATCTATCAACGGAGCCAATCACGGCTACCCTATCATCGAAAAGGAATCGTTCGCGTTCAGACAACCCAACGGACGCATCGGTCTTGGCTCACTGTACGGTGTTATGGCTTTCTGTACTAGCAAACTTGAGGTAAGAAAGTTATAATAATCTTTTAACTTTGTTATCCATACTTTTTACAAGCTTTCATATTTGCCAGGTTTTCCTAACTTCACCTTTCTTAACTTCCAAGCTCATGATTTTTAAGGCAATATGCTAGATGCAAAGATGTTTCAATGTATTCTGTTACTATTATTATACTCATCGAATATAGCTGATGCTTCTTCTTATTTAAATTAATTGCTAAATTGCTTTGAGTGAAACATTTATTTACACTACTAGTTAACCAGTCCGATATTCTATGGCCCCTATATTATGCAATAGTACTAAACAAATAAATTAACCCTATAAATTTACAGGTGTGCTACATCGAAGTTTCTGGTTTCTACCTCGGCAAACTGCGCGGTCTTCTTGGAGACGGCAACAACGAACCTTACGACGATTTCAGACTACCCAACGGAAAGGTTAGTGGCTCCTCTTCTACATAATATTATCGTAATAGTATTGTTTCGATGAATTAACTTTAAATAGGCTCTAAAACTTCAATATTACTTAATGTACAAATAAGGATAAATAAAATAATAATAATTGTTTCCAATTTATATTTATCATGCATTTAACATTTTATTTCCGGAACATTTTTTGCAACATGTGCCAAAACATACTCATTATATAATAGAGCGTTATAGATCCATTAAAGTAAACAGCGCCTGATCGAAGCAACATTACTCAATTATGCCTGTAATTTTACATTAAACAACCCTGAATACTAAGCATGTAGGCATAGACAAAGACGAAGGCAAACATTTACGTAGCATGTATTTAATTAACAACAATTGTCTCCAGATCTCTCAATCAGAGAGCGAGTTCGGTAACGCGTACCGCCTGGCTGGCAGCTGCCCGCAAGTGAAGGCTCCAGAACATTCGCACCACCAGATGCACGCGGCACTGCCACCAGCATGTGAAGCTGTGTTTGGAGGCACCTCACCCCTCAGACCACTTTCTTTGGTCCTGGATATTGCACCATTCAGGTAATTACTTACTTATCTATAATATAGCAACACGAAATTATACGTAAGCGATAAGGTAATCTACACTTGAAGTGTTGGATGATGTTGTGTGTATGGTAACTGGAAAAATAAAAAATCGTACATATTTCAAAATCGTTTTTAATTGTAGTATGAAAGATCAATTTTCATTGATGACGTAAAATTCTATTCAATATTCTAGATCAGAATGATCACCTAAAATATCACTTATAAGGTATTATAAGTCATTGAACCAGCTATAAAGCGAAAAAATATTGTCAATGTATGTACGTTCATGATCCCGACAATTTAAATGTATAAATGAATGGGTGTGGGTGTGAAATGTGGAATGGAATGGGAATGGGTTGTATAAATTATTATTGAAATTTCTTTATTGCGTTAAAAATAAATACAACAGAGGCAAATTAAATCAGCAAAAGGTGGATTATCGCGTCGTCGCGATTAGGTAGTAGGTACTTTAGATTTTCGCTAATTCTTTGAATGAATGAATGAAAATCCTTTATAGCTATAGAAATAAAATATAAAAGCAAACAGTACATTTATTTTCAACTAAAAAAATATATACTATAAAATTTTACTTAAAAATAAACCCTCTCCAGACAAGCCTGCATCCACGCATGCAGCGGTGACGGCGAAGCGGCGATCCACCAAGCGTGCGACCTCGCGCGCGGCTACGCGGCGCTCGCGCTGACCGGCATGCTGCCCGCCGTGCTGCCCGCGCGCTGCGTGCGCTGTGTCGACGGAGACAAGCCACGGGAACTTGGGGAAGTGTATGAATTCAAACTGCCCGCGAAGCAGGCTGATGTTATTGTGTCTGTTGAGGTTACTAAGGTGAGGACTATTTCTTTTAATAACCGATTTGAACTTCGCTTTTTAACTTAAATGGAAGAGATGACTAAACTGTTCTGTTTATGTTTAAAGTTGTAAAACCTAATTATGACTTATCTCTTTAACTACTTTTAATCTGCTTAAATGAAAAATATAATAAGGTAGTTATTTATATTTTTAAACTAGATATATCATAAATATCATTATTGTTTTGCTATCGACTTCACTCATTCATTTATGATTAAAAAACGGTGAATTTAGTTACAATAATAAACGTAAACTTAAACTAAACGTAAACTATTGTTTCCAGGCCAATGAACAAAACTACAAGGAACTAATCTTGCCCCTTGTGTCGCAAGTGATTGACGGACTCAAGAGCAAGCGCATCTCTGACATCAGGGTGTACCTCGTCGGTCTTACCTCTAAATACCCGTACCCGATCTTGTATGATTCTGACTGTGAGTATAATTTCTTTGATAATATTTATATTTTCTTTTCCATTTGATTTTCCTAACATATTTAAATTTATCACTTCGCAATCACTAAATTTCGTCTCCACTACTCTTGTACGAAATGTCTGCTGAATATTAGATAAATTTAAAATCCTTTCTCAATAAAATAATATTTCGATTCACAAAGAAATCATCTAGTGTGTCAGTTAAAAAATAATATCATTATTTTAAAAACATCAGGAATTAATATGACAAGAAAACCACATAACGTATACTCTAACACCTATATTTTAATCCACTTCTACTTTTAAATCAATATGATACCTGTAATACTTATTTGAAAGATTAAACTTAATCCACAACTATCTGATGATACACACTGTAAAAATCAAATCATCTAAATAACAAATTACAACCATAAATCTATCTCTAGTGAAACTGAAGAACGCCAAGGTGATGTTTGACGACGAAAGCCGCTACAACACCTTCGAGCGTGTGAAGACTGGCTTCCCCAGTGTTGACAAGGTTGAAGGCATCATCATGGACATCATTGAATACATCAAGGTTAATGTTGGTGAGTACTGAATATTTATTTTTCTTTGAAATCTGTTACCTAACATAAATTAATTAATCAGCAGAAGTAAAAATAGCTTATATTTTAAAACGTCAAGTACCAGTTTTGCCCAAAAAAATTTTTGGTATTTAATTGATATTAAATGTGTAATTAAAAAATTGATATTTAATGAGTAATTAAATAGATTTCACGTTACAATTGTGTTTTCATTAAAAATATTTTTTTTTTTACGTTTGGCTATGGTAACGTTAGTTTGTATCCTCTTGCAACTTTAATAAAAAAAGTGAAAGCACTAGACCATATATTAACATTTTAAACTCATGTACTCTATGATTACAGGCGCCACAAACATCATGGCCGGCTACGCCTCCATCACGGACCTGCCGCTCCGACCTGGCGCTGTGAAGCATCTCATCAGCTCTGTTGGAACCACTTGCGAACCACAGTTCTTCTTGGTAAGTTGTTTTTACTATTTTTTATTTAGCTATCACCACAGTTTGGTCAAAAGAAGTGCGTTTTATCCACGTAATTCAAACCCTTTTTCGTAATTTAGCAACAATTATCTATACAAACATACAAACTAACACATTATTTTAAATCACTAGATGTTCTTGACTAATAACGTCAAGATTATCTTCCGTAAACTTGAAAACGCTTCTAAATCTCGAAATAGCGCTTTGATCACATATGCTTCAACTACTTTAATTTCAACTTTCCTTAATTCTAAAATTAAAAATTTATTTATCTGATATTGAAAATTACTAACATTATATTCTGTTTCAGGTTGAAGCCCTACGCACCGTGTCTTACGACATCTGGATGGACAACAACGCATACAGTGTGTCTGTCATCACCGAGACATCAAAGCTTGCGCCAATCGGTGGCAAGCCTGTTGTTGGTAAGTTTTCATCCATTTATTCCTTAATTTCACTCCCTTGAAGAAACTGTAAAATAACTGGTTTAAGATTTAGGTTCTTATTTGGCAGATATGAATTACTGATATTATTATGTTTATCACAACTTCTGTGTTTGTTTTAAGTTATCTGCAAAATTAGAGCCTTTACTTCCATTTACATTACTCTTAAATTAGATACAATATTCAAGCTCGTTGCTTAATAAACATGACTTCTACAGGATTCTCCAAAAATGCCGTATTAGTGTTGGGAGACAAGAAACAGAAGGACACAGAAGCGCTCAGATCAAAAATGGACATTGGCGTCAATGATGGTTGCATCAACATGGCTCAGGACGTAAGTATTTTCAAAATATCATTACCATTGAACACTCATTACCTAATCCAAAAGCTCCACATGTGTTTTTGATGCGAGTAATGTACAGTCTGCTTGTGACCACGATCACTGAAAATTTTCCAAAACATGGGCTAAAATGAATAAAATGAAATGCGATTAAAATCCATTTTTTTTTGGAACAAAGTTCCTTATCGCGCGTTGTGAAAGGGGGCTAGACGGAAAAAATTCTTACGAAAAGTTGTCACGACACTTTTTGCTAGATTTGTAAGCCGTGCGGCGTGCGCGTGGTTCTCTGTCTGTCTCTCTCTAACTTAACACTTCGTTCCATCCGGATGACCCTTGATATCGCTCAAGTTTTTTTTTAATTTCTATTTATCTGTGTACTATACTATTATCTATATAAGTATTGGGATCAGATCGTGCTGTGTGTGAAAATTGTCCTGAAATATTTTTTTTATTACTGTATCATTTCGCTCTTTTCTAATAAACTACCATTTCCAGACCGACGGCTTCGTGTTCTCCACGACCACGTACCACGAGCTGAACCCAGGACAGCGCAAGCAGTACCTCCAGACGGCAGCTGCGTCCATCACCAACCGCATGCTGCAGTACAGCTCCGTGCAGACCTGCACCTGCACTTACGTGGACCCCTTCAGGGTGCGCTCTGTGTGCGTGGCCACTGAGAGGAAGGATGCGGTAAGTTGGATTGTGTTTCTTGTTATTTTTGTGATGAGTAGATGAGATAAAACTGCCCCTAACTATCAAACGTAGATGCTATTTTTTACGTATTCACATGCACGGCAGCAAATAAATAAATAAATAAATCATTTATTTGCACCGTTATATGTTACAAAAATTTAATGACCCAGGCCCCTAATATAGTTGTAAACTGTTTTTCAGGAGCCTGTGTTCACACTAATTTATTATCACTGTTACAATGGCGTACACACGAATTCATTCAGCTTATTAGACATAATTTATTATAATATTATTTGTTACATTTCAAATTATACATTATTATTGATTATTGTATTACCTATTTAATAATTATGCATGCAATAAAATAAAAAAAAATATCTCACAATTTTAGATAGTCAATCTTTATTTAATCGGGAAAAGAAGGTTAACGTTGGTAATCAAATCTCGCAAAATTATTAATTTAAAAATGTGTATCAATTTGCTAAACCTCAAAATAAAATGTTTTGGAGTAAATAATAAATAATTATAAATTCAATCCGTTTGATCAGTTGGTACACATAGCATTGCTAAAAGTATATTCTGAATCATTATTTTGATTTTAAATTTCCTTTAGCGGTATTTTTCTATGTTAGATTTATTAAACCAGTTAATGAACATATTGTGTTTTATTGTTTCAGGCTCACAAGAGGAAGTGAATGTAAAGACATGATCCGCCATTAAAGAAAATACATCTAGTTCTACGTAACCGGGCTTCGATGTGACATACATACATTAAAATAACATTAAGAGTCAATTCTTCATACAGTTATATAACGTTGAGGTCCGTTACACTATTTATACCAAAGCAGAGTTTCATAAGTGTTAATAATCATTTGTATTAAAATAAAAAAATATTATTTATTTTGTTGTTTTATTTTAGTTTCCCTCTGACCTATCTCTTTTTTAAGAATATTGCAATTGTGATGATAAGTAAATGATAAGTTAGGTTACATTAATTATTCCATTAAATTTTTGTGTATGTAACTTCCTATCTAATTAGCAACTGATTTTTTAATTTATTTCCTTACCTTCACACCGATTTATATGTGAAAATAATTCACACTATCAAATACAGAATACGATACTTGCAATTATAATATTAAATAAACTATAATAAATGAATGTAACAAGCAAGTTTAATAATATACAAGATTATTTTTGAACTGAAACTTCTTTAGGCGCGTTGAAAGTAAAATTTCAGGCTGGCGTCATGGCAATATCGTCACGTCATGGAGTAAGGCGACGATTTTAGTATCTTGCCAAAGAAGTTTTACTTCTGACACGTGGGCTCGGCACACACACACTTTTTTATTTTTATTTTGAGAACTTTAAAATATTTAGGTACTCTATTAATATAAGTCATTTCTTAAGTCTACAAGAATTATTCAAATAAATAGAATATGAATTCATTCATAGATTGTGAATCAGCTGGCTCTTATATAACATTAAATAAATATAATAGTGACTATCGACCTTGAGCACTGTTTACACTATCATACCGTTGACTCAAAGTTGTAAGAAAATGAGAAAATCATTGATTCATCAAACCGGAACTATAATAGTACAAATTTGAATAGGTCATAGTTTTATTTTGGATGCTGTGATACTATACTTACTCGTCGTTATTGAGATCTTATAAATTTATTTGTAGAAAGAAATCCCTAAAACCAAAGAAACTATTTTGAAAATTATTTTTCCGGTAGAAAGTTGCGCTGTATCTTTTTGACGTAGGTTATTATATAGCTATCGAAGTAGGAGCACGTACATTCTAAGGGCCGATTTTTCAATCCTTGGTTCAAATTTATCCGTCCAATAAAGTATTACACGAACATTTTAAAATGTCACCTGTAAACTGTCAAATACGGACATAAGAATACATTTTTGAAATGGTAGTTTAATACGTTATTCGATGAATAAGTTTTAACCAAGGATTGAAAAATCAGCCCTTAATTAATGTACTAAATTCTATAAAACTGTACATATGAATAACATATCCAATGTAGGATTCCTCTCCGTTTACATTAAGTACAAACTAAAAATTATGTACAAACACAGGTATAGTTCATGTTTACAGTAAATTGTTGTAACTAAGTACATACATGTTTTGGTTTATAGGTCATTTATATTTAGTCCAGTTTCTATCTATAGTCTATACTATAATATTATAAAGCTGAAGAGTTTTTTTGATTGTTTGTATGTTTATTTGTTTGTATGAACGCGCTAATCTCGGAAACTACTGGTCCGATTTGAAAAATTCTTTCGGTGTTAGATAGCCCATTTATCTAGGAAGGCTATAGGCTATATATCATCTCACTAAGACCAACAGGAGCGGAGCACTACGAGTAAAACCGCAGAGCACAGCTAGTAGATTATAAAAATGATAATGAGTATGTAAACGTAGTAGTTGTTAACAATAGTTAGTTTATGTTCTATGACGCTACCAACGTCATATTGTAATGAAATCATAATGCGTCACTGAACCGAACGGATAAGCGCATGCGCATCTATGGTCTACAATGAATTGAATATGTATGGAAATAAAGGGAGTTTGTGTTTGTTTTCTTTAGTGGTAATAAATTAGGAGTAGTATGTTATATGTCGCTAGCTGATCGCCCCGGCTTCACCCGGGTTGACCCAGGATAGCAAAAAATAAAAAGCTGATATTATATAAATATTACTCAGGAAATTAGTATATAGTTTCTAACGGTATATAATAATTTTTAAAATCGATAGTGTACCTAATTTTTGAGATTTTTTGCTACATGTAAAAATCCTATTTTTTACGATCATAGATGGCGCTGTTTCAAACTATTAAAGCATAATGAGAGCAAAATATTTTCAGATCGGTTTCAGTCGTATTTATTAATAAAAATATTATGTATGTACTTGTAGCTTTTTATACAACCTATTAGAACTTATGATTATAGAGTAGAGAGAATTATAGAGAAGATTATTATACCTACGTGATTACGCTAGTCTGGAAGAGATCGCTATCTTGATACATATTATAATATATGATAAGACACTCATTTGTACCACAGAGCAAGTAATGATTTGTACATGTTTTTCTCTTATTTTATGTTCCTTCTGTATTTCTATGTGTGTAATAAAGTATTAAATAAATAACTACTATATAATTGTTGCATACTGAATATAAACATATTTATAGGTTCGTCGATATAAATTATAACTGTGTTTAAAAATAATTAATCAAACAGGAAACATTTATTACTTGCAGGATAATAATTTATGCAGATAGTAATAAATCATTTAAAGAGGTTTGTTTGAAAATATTGTCATTTATGAGATAAGAAAGTTGTTCTATCATCACGAAGAATGAATCAACTTTATAGTCAAAGAGATAGGTGTGATTTATTATTATCATTTAGTGTTCAGCTCCTTGACTAAGTGTGTGTGTTGTTTTTTGTTAAAATTTGTTGCAAATGGGCACTATAAACTGTGATTTTAATAACGATTCTCCATCGCCCTACTCTTTCTAATAAATTATATACCTATAATAAAACACCAATGTTTAGAATTTTTATTTCAAACTAACTCCTTATAAATTTGGCACAAATCCCTTTATTTAGGTAACTTTTTATTACACATAACAATCGTTGATTTGTTTGGTAAACAAATGCCACATTAAATACAACGCATCAGTTACATGCCCTCTAAGGTACAAAGTCCCCACTGTATTGCAATGACTAAACGCCAAAAATGGACTAAAAAATGTAAAAAGTAAAAACTGTTCCCTTTTTTCGTACTCAGACACACCAAACCAGCTTAGGTCAATGAACATTATTGCACTTACGCACTCTGCATTGGACACTCTTATTTCAAAAAGTATTATAAGATCATTCACAGTATCAAATACGCGATGCTTAACGTGAGTAGTGACGTCATTGAACCAATATGAGACGCATAAAAACAACACATCGGAATTCTTACTAACAATAAATGAATCATTTGTATTTCTTTGACCACTTCCTAAAATATCTTCTTCCCCATACTGTTTTTGGTAAGATATTTTTTAATATGTACCAACTACACAGATAACTTCTCTCGCCCGCGAGTTCAATGTATTTTTTTTATGTCAATACTAATAATAATATAATTTATCTTCCTACACTACACTATTGTAAATTTTAGATGCAGAAGATCCTTGCAAAGAAGTGATCTGAGTTAAAATAACTTTCCTTGATAGACAGCTACATATAAGCTATTTTTGTAATACATACTCATATAATTAAGTAAGTAATTAATTTTATGCAAGCAAACCGGAGTGAATACAGCAAGCTTTTTCCTGATTACTTGTGTTGCATTCTAACTTAGATCATTCACATTTCCTTGTATTTGTAATTACATTACATTATTTTAAAATCTATTTAAAACTCTATGTAGAGTCATATAACACCAAAACTTCTAAACGTGATTTAAAGTTTTAAACACAGCATAGTAATTTAAAATCAAACGTATAGAAAATCAAGAATTTATTATTATCAAAAATATGTGTCTAAACCCAAAGTTTAACTGAGTTGCAAAGTAAAAGTCACGTAAAAAGACTTAACTGGATCTCCTGAAAACATTACCCTCCTTTTAGCACTCGGTTAACCTCCTGAACTATAGACTCTCACAGGACAGTAAAGAAATCTGTTTTAAAATATAAAAGTCGTTCCACTATAAGGCAAACATTATGATAATATAAATTTATCACGATGAGTCAATGAACAAACAGGACAAAGGCGCATAACGTTATAATTAGTGGTATAGTGTGGACGCACGGACAGGTTAGTGGAATTTTTATATATATTTTTGACGGTTTTAAAACAGTTAAAGTGTAAACTTGTTTTTCGTGAGTGAATGGCCAGTTACTTCGTTAGCTATGGAAGCGCAATGTTGTTTTTTAGTGTAGAGAACACGTAGAGAATTTGTTATCAAACATTAAATGTTGTTGTTAAATCGTGTTTTAAATCGGTTAAAATTTGTTGTGTAGGTCCGGGTAGTACTTAGTGAGATTAGTATATGTTAAATTATAATTGAATGTTTTTGTTTCGTTTTGACTCAGTTTGTTAAAAAATCTTGTTTAAGTAAGTGATTTTTTTATTTATTTAAGAAAATAATAAAAACACATTGGAAAGTTTACTATTAAGGTTCAGTGATTCCAGTTAACTGTAAGTTTTAAGTTTATGTATTATTCTGGAAAAATATTGTGGTTTTAAAAATATATTTTTAGGTAGCGCCAGAATCCTATTTGTCTATGTTTTAAATATTATGTTGTTTAAATAATTAAATTATGTTTATATAAACACGATATTACCTACACTTGTCAAAACATGGCACTTTTTAATAAAAATAAAATTAAACCACGAGGAAAAATATAAACAAATGCTTAATAGATTTGTCAACAATATTCGAGGAAATATAGTGCGTATTTTGACAATATTTTTAGTATTTATTAACAACTAGCGGTCCGTCCCGGCTTCTTCCGTGGTACATGTTTATGTTTTCTTTCCATAAGGACCATCCTCGTACTTCAAGGAATATTATAAAAAAAGAATTATCGAAATCGGTCCACCTGTTCACGCGTGATGCCGTGACCAAGGAAAACGGGTTTAAAATATAGATTCTATTCATTTATTTAATTACCTACTAGAGGGCGCTGTGTGATAGATCTAAAAAAATAACTAATCAGTCTTTAAATATTATTATAGTAGTAGGTTAAATCATGAATATCCACATTAATAATTGTATTTAAGCATCATCTGTTTGTCTGTTTCACTTGGCTTAATTGGTGCTGAACCAATTGGGATAAAATTTTGAATGAAAATAATTGAAAATTCTAAGTTAAGGACTTAGTTTTATAAGGGAACATAATTTTACAAATTTACCGTCAAATACACCTATTAGGTACCTACATATTATTTCTCGAAGAATTTTCTGCTTTTAGTAGTTTCAAAAATAAGGTCATGATCATACAAGAGGTTGCAACATACTAACAAAAGTGTTAACTGCTATATTAACGGTGTATTATCACGTATCCCACAAAAGAGGGAATCAAAACCTATTGAATTATAACAATAATTGTAAAATAAAATAATTACATTCATATGCATGTACCTAACTATGAAGTACCTATGTACTTGCTGTGCCCCGCGGTTTTACCCGCATTGCTCCGCTCCTATTTGTCTTGGTGTGATGTTAAATAGCCTATTATATCCTGCATCGATAAATAGACTATCATAACAGTGAAATAATTTTTCAAATCGGACCCGTTGTTCCTGAGATTTGCGAGTTCAAGCAAACAAACAAACAAACTCCTCAGCTTCATAATATTAGTATAGATTTAAACTTGTAGTAGATGTGGATGACTCATATAAAATAATTAAGGTTAATCACAGCCTAAAAAATGTGACGTAGTTAAGCCTATAGGTAATACTTTTACAAGGTTATGATTTTGTCGCAAGGTATACCTAGCTCTAAATTACTATAATATTATAAAGCTGAACAGTTTGTTTGGTTGTTTGTTTGAACGCGCTAATCTCAGAAACTATTGGTCCGATTTGAAAAATTCTTTCGGTGTTAGATAGTCCATTTTTCGGGGAAGGCTAAGACCAACAGGAGCTGAGTAATGCGGGTAAAACCACGGAGCACAGCTAGTAATAGTTATAACTTTCTTTAACGTTTCCTGCCTTTGTAAAGGTATTTGTTTATGGTAGAGATAGACATAATCAAACAATTATATTAACCAACCACATACTTGATAATACAATCATAAAACTAAAGCAAATATTTGGGAACTCTCTTTCATTATATTCAATAAATTCTGGAAAAAGTAATTTAAAAAGCTAATGATGACCATAATATTGTCACGCTTTAACTGCTTTAAGGACATGAAAGAGTACTCTATAAATATTATTGAAATATTATAAATGGATCAGCTAATAGAGATAACGACAAAACTCATAAAAAGGACATAGCTATATCAGTAAATAAACCATAAGAGAATTAAAAAAAGCTAGAAGAAGAATCCATAGTGATAATAGAGCTGTTTACGAACAAAACTATGTAGTATTTGAAGTATATTTTCTAAAGATAAATTACAGAAGTTAGAAATTAGGAGCTGGTATAGCTATTAACGAATAACTTTGAAATTAATACTCTATATTCTAAACACTCATTACATTTTTTATGGTTGCCGGGAAGAGATTGCTTTAAGCAATAAGGCCGCCTATTGTGCACTTACCATATTCATGTTCTCCATGTTAAATTATATATGTTTTGTACAATAAAGTGTCATATCAAATATCAATAAATAAATAAATAAATACATATTCTTCAGAAACATGGCACCGTTATCACTAAAGATAATCCTGGACGAGGGAGCGATCACACGGACTCTAATGTTCGACACCACTACCACTGTACGGCAAGCACACCACATTATCAAAGACAAGATTCTTACGTTGGACCATGATAAAGGTAAGATTTTAAAGTAAGTTTAAATTTTTTTCAAGCAAGAGAAAAACTTTAACGACTCCAAAGTCTAAGTGCATTGTACTATATGCATCGCTTTAAACTGGCATTTGACAAAAAATTGTTATGCCAAAAATAACATGAACATAGGTGGAAATTGTGATTTATTGTGTATCATCACGATGTGTGGAGAGCTCACTGATATATGCGTAATAGGTAAAAAAACGACTGCCTATATAGCTAAAAAAACGAATAATATCCTGTCCTGTCATCAAGGGTTTAACTTTTTGTACCGTTACGCAAAACATGGCAAAACTATAACAAACAATAGCTTTTTTAAACATAATATATTATTTTCTAAATCAGAACATAAGTTCCGGAGTTTATTTCGAATAAACGTAGAAAATATCCTGCTTATAATTTAAGTGTAAATAGACGTATTTATTTGTGGATATTACGCAAATACAACTGGATATTCCTAAATTGTTGTACAGGAAAATTAAATACGTGATAAAGGCAAAGTTACAGTAATTAATTTATTAACACAAATATCAATAAACTATGCCCGCAGTTTATTAAATTGTTAAAAGTGTATATTCGAAATCAAATTTAAACTTTTTACAAATATACTATTTAATTTTTCCATAATTAGTTACGAAGGATTTAAAATTATGTGAAAACCCAAATGATCTTTATAATCTAAATGTGATCATAGGATATAAATATTACAACTATTGGAATTACGAGTCTGTCTATACGTATAAATAGTATTAATATTTCCTACACAATACCTAATAGTAACATAATAATCATGAAATATCATCAGAAAACATCACATAAACAAAATCTTACGCATCATACGTAATATTTCAGAATACGGTTTCTTCCTGACCTCCGCTGACAACGATTGCTCAGGAGTATGGCTGGAGGACCACAGAACCCTGGAGTACTACATGCTGAGGGAGGGCGACTCGTTATACTACCTCGAGAAGGTCAGGAACTTGAGGGTTCGAATGTTGGATGGTAAGTAGATGCTATTGGTTAAGTATAGTATACAAAATTCGCTTTTTTTAATCGTCATGTCATACCTATTATGCGGCTGGACCTATAATATGCTAAACTTTATTTGGTTTTTCCTGTCCGAATACAGACTTCTTGGCGGAAAATCTTAACAAAAATTAATGATAGGAAAATGCTAGTTCATATTAAACATAATGGCACATAATATTAACTGGGTTCATATCAGAAAGAATTTGTCGAATACTATACATTTGCAATCCATCACAAATAAATATGAAAAGGAATAAAATAAATAACTTAATCTACTCCATTTTATGTTAATTGGCTCATTACAGTTCAAAGTACATATTATCTGTAATGAGGTAAGCAGTTAACGTAATTCTCAGTACATTTAACCCACAAAGAAGAAAAGCGTTTCTATTCTAGGAATAAAATGAGGACTTATATTTTATAGACTCATTGTACTATTTATATTGATGATTTTATCTGGCTATTAAAACAGTTTCTTAGTTTTTAATGATATATTTCTTTAATGTTTTATAGGTTCCGTAAAAACAATGCAAGTTGACGAATCGAAGAATATTGGTGATCTCATGGTGCTTATTTGTGAAAAAATTGGTATCACCAACCATGATGAATATGGCTTGGTAAGTTTTGCAAACAATAATATTATAGGTAAAATAATTGGCTCATTAGGGAAAAAGGACATTATGTATTCCTTAAAATAAATTACAGATTTTAATTAAGCTACTAATTGAATAATTATTAAATACTAAGTACTTAAGTTTAATAATTAAAAGGAAGTAATTAATTGGAAACAATTGAGACGAGTTGAAATTCGTTCGACAATAATTAGGTAATTACTGAAATGGTAGTTTGTTAAATTGGAATTATTTTTAGTTTTTGCGATTAAATGACAATAAATAAATAAAGAAATGTTCCTGGGCAATTCACAGAACGACATCTAGTCAGTAGTGAAAAGCAAAAAACATATGCTATGATAGAGTGATTAACAACAAACGTATAAATATAATCCAAAACGTAAAATGTTTATGCAAATATCGATAAACATTAAATAATATCAAAATAAATCTTTTCCAGTGCCGCGAAGACCAGGTGGAAGAGGAAATGAAGCCTATGACGGGGACATTGACCCTGAGGAAAAAAACACAATTTCGAGAGAAGGACGCAAAATTGGAACAATTGAGGAAGAAATTGAAGACTGATGATAATGGTATGTTAGGTTTAAGTTTAAAAGATGGAGTTGACATCACGCGTTGCATCACGCGTAAATTATGAAGATATAAACTTACTTGTAAAAGAAATACAGCTGGAAATAGGATAACTTAGATGAATATCTGTTTAATTTTAGGAATCCACGATTACCTAATAAGTAGATTTACCTTTTAAATAAATAAATAATAACATCGGTCTCTATATCGCGATGTATTTACTAATTACTATATAAATGTATAGGTCTACCAGAATCTGATGGCATATTTATATTTTAGAAATAAAAGATTTTCATGTGGCAACTATAATTGACAACTATCAAATTGGTTGTCAAATTATTTGTCTTCTTCGCAGTTGATGAATAATTTTTAGGATTTTGTCTAAAAAATCTTCGAAAATGTCGAAAAAGCCGCTGCGATCACAAGCAATTGAGGTGTTGTTTATAATGTGTATAGAAAAATATTCGACGAAGAAGGGTCAAACACATCACAATTTTCAATTTTGAAGATTTTATTGGTAAATTGGACTTACCCGTTTTGATACTTTACATTAAAAATATTATAAGTCGGTAACTATAATATTCATTGTTCGTTGATTACAATATAATTTTATGAAAACTTATTACAGGAGTTTCCAATACGGCTATTCGTCAAGTCCAAGCTGTCCAAGTCAATTTTATAATGTGTGTACCTGTTAATACTTACGAAAATAAAAATAGTTTTATTTTATTTTTATTTTATTTTATAAAAAAATATAAGCAATCTAGTTTTGATCTGCATTATCATTACATCCATATTTTCACGTGGCATAATGATAATGAATATACAAATATAGGTATGTGTAAAATAATAATATTATGTATTACCTATATAAAAGTAATATGTGTAAGTATGTACCTACATAATATTAAGTGGATATCTTATTATTAAGTACAGTATTGTCCACTTATGTAATGTGATCAGTATCAAGATCGTTCAGTCCGTTTTCCCTAGCGTTGCACACTCAAAATTTTGATTTCCCTAATTGCCATCAGATTCTGGTTTACCTATAACAAATGAACACAAATATCACTTTGTCATCTGATGGTAAAGTCACCAGACATTTAGTAATGCTTACATTCGATTGATCACTTAATTTGTTCATGAGTGTGTTGATGCGTCACCTGATGGTCACAACACCTCTGCGTCACCTAATGGTAGTATATCATGACGTAAATCACTTATTTTACGTTTTGACTGTAAGATTGTAACTCATGTTGATATTCAAAAAATTTAGAATATGAACTAATTTTGAATAATTAAATATTCGATTTCTAGACAATAGAAAGAAACAAACTGCATGTTAATCATATGAATAGGTTGGATAGTTCATTCGATGCACTTTTCCTGTTCAAAATATTATTCTCAAGTACGAATCATATTTACTTTCAGTTGAATGGCTAGACCAACACAAAACATTACGAGAACTACACGTAGACCCAAAGGAAACCCTGCTCTTCAAACGAAGGCTGTTCTACTCTGACCGTAATGTAGACTCGAGGGACCCGGTTCAACTCAATCTGCTTTATGTGCAGACTAGAGACGCAATCTTGGATGGCCGTCAATTGGTCACTGAAGATAAAGGTAATGAATTTATTGTTAAAGAAAGCAAGAAGGAAATGTAAATCAATTTTAATCTGAGGATAAATAAAACTAATTGGTTAAAGAAATTACGACAGTAAATAACTTTTATGAGCGTATTTATTTGAAAAGAAACAAAATTCTAGTTTTATCTAGCCGCTGATATTTATACAACAAATTGAATTAAAAAGTTATAATACACTAACTGTGTTCCGCAGTTTTACCCGCAGTGCTCCGCTCTCGTCTTAGCGAGATGATATAATTTAGCCTATAGTCTTCCTCGATAAATGGGCTATCTAACACCGAAAGAATTTTTCAAATCGGACCAGTAGTTCCCGAGATTAGCCCTTTCAAACAAACAATCGCATCAGCTTTATAATATTAGTATAGATTTACATAGTAGATGGTTCTAAAAAGCATTCCTTTTTTAAATATGTGTTAAAGCTCATTTTACAATAATCGGTTATTAATTTATATTTTCCACTTTCAGCCGTCGAGTTTGCTGGTATTCAGTGCCAGATTCAATATGAAGACTTCATTGAGGACAAACATAAGTCTGGTTTTATTGAAAAGTAAGTGCATTTTAATCATTAAGAATCAAAATAACGTACAAAAAAATATACTATACATTTTTAAAACAAATGCAACGCATGCAAAAATCCATAGATACAATTTTAACTAACAAAACCTATAATTATATTTCATGAAGTTTAATTTATGACTTAAGCATGCATTTGTTATCTAAAATAGATTTATTTAATTTATTGACGATAATAATAACTTTACTTATTCATAGAAAATGGTAATACGTTTTTATTTTTTAATTCGTCTAAATTTTTACAGTTTAAAAGAATTCCTCCCAGCCCAATACAGTACGAGCTGGGGTATTGAAAAGAGAATATTCAAAGAACACAAAAAGCACCACGGTTTAAGTCCTTTGGAGGCGAAGAATTTGTACACGAAAACTGCTAGAGAATTACCCACTTATGGCGTCACATTCTTTTTAGTCAAGGTATATTCCGCAATTATTATTGTACTAGACGTTATCGATTTCCTAAAACGATAGTTTTAAAATCTTAAAGGACGTGGAATTCACAAAAAAATTATGTTAAAAAAATTCTGAACCAATTTTTTTACTTACTACAGGCAATTATTCTGGTTTATTTTCGTTTTATAGCCTGAATAAAACCTAAATTACTATACTAAAACTGCATAAAATAACAAATATCAAATCAGAACTTCTGAACAGTTACAGTTTACATTGACTTAACAAGTGAAACTGGAATAACCGTTACAGGAAAAACAAAAAGGCAAGAAGAAGCTAGTACCTCGGTTACTGGGCATCAACTCAGAGTCGATTCTGCGGCTGGATGAAGAGACGAAGGAAATACTGCAAGTGTGGCCGCTCACACAGGTGAAAAGCTATAGAGCTGGCAGTGAATCATTTACACTGGATTTTGGGGACTATAGGTAATTATTATTTTTTTAATTTACTATAGTAAATTTTCTTCACCAGCAAAATGTTTTTTGGAGTGAAACTTCTTTAGGCGCGTTGAGAGTAAAATTCCCAGGTCGCCATGGCCATATCGTCACGTCATGGAGTAAGGCGACAATTTAAGTATCTTTGAATCTTGCCAAAGTAGTTTCACTTCTGACACGTGTTCTCCGTATAAGCATTTGAAAAAGTAAAATGTGTGAGTAGGTAACTAACAAGCTTCTTATCATCTCAATAATTGTATTTAAAAACTTTATGATTTCAGTGAAAAAGAATACGCCGTCAAAACTAACGATGCCATGAGAATCAGGGACATCCTACAGGGCTATATCGACATTATAAAGAAAAGACTCGCTGCTCCCTACAATGTGTCATACACACAGGGTGAAGCTATGTGCGAAGACAATGTGGAAATATCTAGGTAAGAAAAAATGTCAAAGAATAATTTAATTTAGTAGAATCGCCCCGTGGAAAAAATCTTTTTAATTCTGACGACTCTACATATTATTCTCTGAAATACATTCCACTGCATGTATCGCGATGAAACATACATTTGAAAAATCTGCGTTTTAGTACGAAAACAACAGTATTTTTACAAATCTTGAACATTTAAATAGGTAGAATAGAGGTAGAGAGATAGAGTATCACATTTTAAAACTTGTTTAGTTTTAAGACGAGTAATTTGCTTTTAAGATGCTATTTTGATAATTTCAGAGGAACCATTATGCAAAACATTGTAGCCAACAAAATCGTCGAACAATCATTTGTTGGGCCGAGCCGTATCATATCCGTGGAACAAGGTAATATGAATTCTATTGCATGTACAATTATTAAACTATTAAAAATATATACCTCTTGTAAAATAATATTATAAAAGAAGCCATTACACTTTTTTTATAAATCATCCATATATGACAATCAATTACGTAAATAATTATTTTTAACAAAAAAAAGAACTATCCAAAGTGAAATGGGGTCACATAGGAAGCAGTGTAATTGACACCTCCTTATTTAAGTCGGCTGAAAAGTCAATTAGAAACATCTCATCAAGCATGTCGCTGTTCCATTTCTCAAGTTAATATTCCTTTCCATTATTTTCCAAATTTATTTCAGGTCAAAATGCTAGTGAAGGCACGAAAATCATTACCGTTCATGAGATGGTTACCACTACAAGAACCACTAGCTCACAGCAAGCTGTTGTAAGTTATTTACGTATACCATTTATTTTACAATTAAAATTAAATTATGCTGCAAATTATTTGTAGTACTAGCTTACCGGCCGCAGCTTCGCCCGCTTTGTCTAAAACCTAATAAATTATATACTAAAACCTTCCTCTTGAATCACTCTATCTATTAAAAAATTGGTTGTCTGTAAAGTCGGTTTACTGACGATAGTTGAACGTGACAACGTCCGATTGTGCTTCTTTGTCGCTCGTTCCGCGCTCTCGCTTGCACATGGAATGCCTCAGAGCGAGGTAACGCCGCATGAGTCATGTTTTTTCGTGCGTGCAGCCGGCTCTATCGAATTATAAGACGTTGTCACGTCAAAAAAACTGCATCAAAATCCGTTGCGTAGTTTTAAAGATTTAAGCATACAAAGGGACATAGGGACAGAGAAAGCGACTTTGTTTTATACTAATATGTAGTGATAATTACAACAGACACATTAATTTTGAGAATCGTCTAGGGTAATTTTTAAATCGTCAGAAGTTCTTCTACTTCATTTGTTAATTTCAACTTTCCAGCTCTGCAAGATATCTGTTTTTTATTTATTACTAGCTGTTGCCCGCAGCTTCGCCTGCGTGGAAAAGATAAATAAACATGATACAAATTTTCATCCCCTATTTTATCCCTTTGGGGGTAGAATTGATCAAAATCCTTTCTTAGGGGACGCCTCCGTCCTAACATCTACCTGCATGCCAAATTTCAGCCCGATCCGTGCAGTGGTCTGGGCTGTGCGTTGATAGATCACTATATCAGTCACCTTTGAGTTTTATATATAATTATAGATTATAGATTATAGATTCCTTAGCTCTCAAAATTACGTTTAACACACAACTAAAGTATACAATGATGCAGTCATCGAATATCAATTATATTTTATACAAATATCATCTTTGAAAGTAACTTGATTATAGCCTACATGAAAATCATACAACTTTTACTGATCGACGTTCCCAATTACAGTAAATTTTTTGCATATTGTTTTTTTTCTCCTATTACTTGAATTCATTTCACATTCCTCCCCCACAACGGCTTGTCACCGCGGGGGCAGTAGACTCCCACCCTCCAATAAAACAAAAATATTATATAGCCACATTTAATCTAAGATCATTAGCTAATGAAACAAGAGTACTAGAACTTGAATTTGCTTTGTCGTCTATTAATTGGGACATACTCGGCATTTGCGAAGTTAGAAGAGAAGGATTAAAAATTGAACAGAGAAGAAACTACGTTTTATATTACTACGGCATGATAAAGGGACAGAAAGGAATAGGATTTTTAGTCAAGAAAAGTTCAAATACAAAAGTTAAAGAGTTCCAACCTATATCAGACAGAGTTGCAATTTTACATGTGGATATATACCACACTTCCTTTTCCCTAATACAAGTCTACGCGCCGACTGAAAGCTGCAGCGAGACGGAATTAAAAAACTTCTACAATGATCTGGACATAGCCATAGAGAAATGTCCCAATAAGATAATTTTAATGGGCGATATGAATGCTAAGATTGGTCAGACCAACTCGTACGAACATCTTGTCATGGGCAGCTTTGGGTATGGCAAGCGTAACAAAAGAGGACAAATATTCATAGATTTCTGTTTGAGGTATAAACTTAAAATAGTAAACACACTTTTTAAAAAACCTGAGAGACTTAGATGGACTTGGCTCGCCCCAAATGGAAGAACGAAAAATGAAATCGACTACATAGCTACCAACTGTCCTGGAATTATCGAAAACTACAACGTACTTAGTAAATTTATACATCCAAGTGATCACCGAATCGTAAGAATAACACTTGATCTTGGTAGTAGAAAAAAATTAACCCGAGCTCGTTTCAATAACACGAGTTCTTCAAAGCTCAACTTCAAAAATTTTAAAAACAACATTTTAACACTCAATATCCCTAATAATATTAGTGTTCAGGACTTTTATAACACCTTAACAAATGAAATAAAAAAATCACTAGAACGAAACTCACGAAAATGCGAAAGAAGAATTGAAACTGTAATGACGGACGAAATAATCAATATGAAGAAAGAATTACACAACCTTAGAAATACAGAAAACAAGACAAAAATAGAAAAAAAGAGAATTAGCCAACTTTTCAAGACAATAAAAAGAAAAATAAAAAGCAATGATAAGGAACTTAGAATAAAGACCTTGGAGACTTTTTTGGAAAAGACAGGAGGTGTCAAAAAAGCATATAAATCACTCGAAATTAAAAAAGATTTACTGTCACAACTTACCCATCCCTCAGGTTCCTCAGTCTTTAATCGAGCAGGAATACTGGATCTAGCCACACAGTACTACAGAGACTTATATAAAACTAAGACCATACCAACCAAGTTGGATTCGTACACTACCTACATGAATAACGATCCAATACCTGTCTTTTTGAATGAAGAAGTAGAACAATCAATTAAAAATCTAAAATCTGACAAGAGTCCCGGTGCAGATGGAATTACCAATGAGATGATAAAAGCAGGTTCTTATATGATGGTGAAGACACTAACAAATTTATTCAATCTGATCCTCTCACAAAATGCAATACCAAATCAGTGGAAGGAGTCTGAAATAGTTTTAATATATAAAAAAGGAAGTCCAAAACTAATATCTAACTACAGACCTATAAGCTTAATATCATGTCTCTATAAAGTTTTCGCATCTACCCTATTACGACGCATAAGCCATACAATAGATGGGAGCCAACCGGTAGAGCAGGCTGGATTTATGTCAAAATTCTCTACAGTAGATCATATATTTACATTAAAAATAGTTATTGAGAAATGCGTGGAATATAACAGACCCCTATACATATTATTCATAGACTACTCAAAAGCCTTTGACTCAATATTTCATGACTCTATGTGGGAAGCTCTTCAAGCACAGGGTTTAGAGGCTGGCTACATCAATCTTCTAAAAGAAATATATAGAGAAAACTATGCAAGGATAAAGTTGGACACAAATGGCTCACCCTTTCCAATAGAACGTGGGGTTAAACAAGGAGACCCACTCTCACCAAAATTATTCATTGCAGTACTTGAAAACATATTTAGGAAACTTGATTGGGCAGACAAAGGCATAAGAATAAATGGAAAATACTTGTCCCATTTACGGTTCGCAGATGATATAGTGTTACTATCAGAATGCCCGATTCAGCTTCAGTCAATGTTATCCACCCTCAGTGAACATAGCAAAAATGCAGGATTAGAAATCAACTATGACAAAACACAAATCATGACAAACAGACAAAAAATACCTTTATATGTAGACACAAAAAAACTGAAATATACAGATGAGTACATATATCTGGGTCACCTTATCTCATTTAAGTCCTGCACAGAGAGGGAGATATCAAGAAGAATAACTATGACATGGAACAAGTACTGGTCTATGAAAGACATATTTAAAGGACCGATACCAGTACGCTTGAAGACGAAGGCCATGAACAGCTGCTTGTTACCGTGTCTTACTTACGCATGCCAAACCTGGCCGCTGACCAAAAAATCTCTGAACCAATTAAGAGTCTGCCAACGAGGAATTGAAAGAAGCTACATGAATATTCGATTAAAAGACCATATAAAAAATACATCAATAAGGAAAGTAACAAAAGCGAATGACGTCGGTAATCATGTTCTTCGATTAAAATGGAGATGGGCAGGACACAACCAAAGACAAAAAGATGAAAGATGGTCAACGATCATTACAAACTGGTTTTTAGCGGACAGGAGCCGAAAAAGAGGCAGACCCTATAAAAGGTGGCAAGACGACATTATTGGTGTAGCGGGGAACCACTGGGTAAAACTGGCTAATGATAGGCAGAAATGGAAAATTTTGGAGGAGGCTTTCACCGCACAAAGCGGTCCTTACAATATAGAATAATAAGATAAATACTAACTTAGAATAACTAAAATGTTACTAACAATACACATAATTATATTAGTTTTTAAGATTTTATTATATAAAGTATTTAGTATTAAGTTAAAGTGTAAATTTTTGTAAAAGTAAGGAAATAAAAAAAAAAGCTTATATTATTACTTGAATAATTTATTTAAAACATCATGAAGCATACATACATATATAACAAATAATTAAAATAATAGAATCACTACATAGTATAAAACAAAGTCGCTTTCTCTGTCCCTATGTCCCTTTGTACGCTTAAATCTTTGAAACTACGCAACGGATTTTAATACGGTTTTTTTTAATAGATAGAGTGATTCAAGAGGAAGGTTTATATGTATAATAACATCCATTAAATAGTGGAGAAGTACTGTTATTTTAGAGGTTTCTAATGTGATGTCTTAAAAAATTACATTTTTTCCGCTTACATTGCAAACGCAGGCTGAACCCTACGAGTTTTATCAAAATAATGTACTAAGTATTATACACATTGAAAAGGTCTACAGAAAAGTCTGGGGTGGTATATGTCTATCTCTTATGGATAACCCACAATAACTTTTTTTTGTCATTTACTTTTTACGACAAATAATTACTAATTTTCGAAGCGATTTTAACCAATACAGCATTAATCCTTAACCAATTAAATACCTTGAATACATTGTTCATTTAATATAGATCTATATGGCCCTTTACACCGTATGATTTAAGTGAATATTTTCGAAGATATTACAGATTTAAAAATTGTGGGACGTAGCGTTTGCGGCGGTACCGGCCGGCCGCCCGGCTATATATTTTATACCCGTGCGAAGCCGGAGCGGGCCGCTGTTTTTATAATATACAACGTTCACAGTTTTTCTGTAGTGTATTTAGTATCAGCATTGCACCCGTGCGAAGCCGGGGCGGGTCGCTAGTATAGTATATTTTACATAATTCTTCTCTTTCAGAAAGGTGAAATCCTGTCCGAGACACCACAGACTTTCGGCAAGAGGTTAAACCGCATGAACTCTTTCTCGGTGAAAACTGTAGTTTTGTTATCAGGTAACATAATAATATTATATTATTAATTAATATAGCTATATTATTATTTACGTGCATGAGTCCAACTTGCACTTTGCTGGTTTTTTTTAATTGAAAACTAGTGCCTCACGCTTGGTCCTATTTTAACTTTGAAGGCGGTTTAGTTTTTTGTTAAGAAATAATTTTTAACCTTAGTTTGTGCATTAAGGACAGTTTCGCAGTTTAGCGTTTTTACCGATGACAGGAAATAAATCAACCTTAATTGACCAGGTTTCGCGAAAGCTCTTTCCATTTATAGCATCCTGGTACAATGTTTTGAGTTACCGGGACAGTTTTGTAAACAAGGGGCGTGGCTAGGGCGTGGCTTATGAGAACTATCTCTCTGCTCTTCTCTGCTATCTCATTCATGTTTATCTATTATAAAAATATTTGTATTGTCCCTGTTTTATTTAATGAATATTTCATGTGTATGGTATAAATGGAGCTAGTATTACTCAGCTGAGTGTGTCTTAATTTAGCTAAGTATTACTTTAATAATAGCTCTCCTTCTGCGGTTTTCACGCGTGATAGTAGCCTTTATCAATACCTAATGTTTATCATTGGTCCAAAATTCATCAGAATTAATTCAGTTGTCTAGCCATCAAAGCGTAACAGGAATTACTTATTCATTTATTATCATACTCTATCAATCCTAGGAGAGATACGTATTTCACATATCCACTTTTGTAACGTGAAATTACAAAGAAATACGGTCACCATATCAAGCTTCTACAAATAATAGAACAAGAGAAGCCGCGTGCAAAGCCTTCATTTTAACGAAATTAAATGGCATTTGTGTACATGAACATGCTACGGGAAATGTATTAAAGCCGTCATTGTTTACAATTTCTGGGAAGTGAATGAAATAAATTATATTATTAAAGACGTGGGAAACGTCTAACAGAACAAAACTGTGTATTAAAACCGTATACAATGTCTAAAATTTGCAACGTGTTTTAATAATATTATTTATAGAATTAATTCGTTTTAACGTTGCATTTACATCAAACGAGCGAATGCTCATTCTAACCCCACTATGACAAATTATTTTAGTGTAAACAGGCGTAGAGCATTCTTTCGTTGTTCTTACCGCGTTCGAAAAGATTCTATGCAATATTCTAATACACTGAATACAAGTTTTCGCTTACACTAAAAGATCACGAAAGCTCTTGCTAGAGCTCTAGAGCTCTATGTTCGTTTGGTCTAAATGCAGCGTTATGCATTTCTTGAATAGCTTCAAAAATCCTACATTGAACCTATTTCCGGTAACATTAAACATATACACACAAGCGCAGGGATGACTTGCTTCCTGTAACGTCTGCTCTCCGAATCCGATGTTTTGGTTTAAAACGTGACTCTGACTAATGACTACCATTCTTGGTTCGATGCTCGGCTCGTACGGTATTTTTTTATACAGGGATTTTTTGGCCGATGGATGACACTGTCAAGAGGGGTGTATATTGTTTTAAGTAAGACGTTTAGATGAATTTTAGGAAACTTCCTATTTTTCTTCAGATATTGTAGTCGCATGAGCAATGAAGTTGTTATCATATTATTATAAATAAATATATCATATAGGCAGTTTGAGTTCTTGAAGTGGAATAAGTAAGTTATTGTAATTAGGAAAAAATTTAATACCAAACATAATATCTGTGCCTCCAGTGAATAAGGGAGTAAGACGAGTTATTCCCTTTGGTTTTTATTGCACCATTGGATTCAGCTCGTCAAAATACACAACATATCAAAAGGTCATATCTCTAGCTGCATCCTAACCCATTTTTTCGAATGACCCAAACGGTATAAGTAGGGTGTGATTAACGGTATAAGTTACCTTATCCATCATTTTAGGCAATCGCAAAGGAACTATTCGTCTCGAGTCAAAATAACCCACGAACACAAAGACGTATGTGTAGTTATACTTTTTGAATAAAAGACATAATTCATTATGTTCCATCCGTGCTAACACAATTTTAGTATAAACGCATTTGTGTCATTTTTCTAACATGAGCATAAAGGAACAACTCTTTTAGTGTCATAGGTTCAAGTGACGACATGAGACAGTTTCGCATTAATGCCGTGTTGCTATTGGTCTATTTGAATACACGGAAACGACACACACTATTCCTTATTATTTTTCAATCGTTTTTTTCAATAAATCTGCAACAACAAATCTTTATATTTTTTAAAAAAGATATTTATCAGTTAACTTGGGATACTAATAAATTTCTATGGAAATTAACTATTTTTTGCAATAGATATTAAAAATACAGTTTTAATTAACACATTAAGTGCATTTAATGATATTATACTCTTTGTTTATATAAATACAGAACGATAATTGAATCATCTAAAAAAAGCCAATAAAAATGTTAAACTTATATTTTCTTCTTATAATTGGGTAAGTTTGTAAAAATAACTAGTTTTTAGTCTTTTTTTTTAAATTTAATCTACCTACAATACTATAGTAGTCTATAATAGTCGCATAGAAAAAAAAAAGGATTTATAACCAGTCTTGACAATTATGAATATTGTGTTCTCCGCATATAGCGTATTTGCCTTTTTTATAGGAAAAAAATCCGCAATATCGATACTTCTTTGGTCCTGCATTTTCGTAAATATATTATGGATACTCTGGTACCACATATTTTGAAAAAATTGGGCTATTGTCACGTAGAGTCTCTTCAAAGTGCGTGCCACAAGTCGTATTTGCATCCAAGGCATCTTCAAATCTGTGCTTAATTCTTTCATAAAATCTTTGCGGCTCATTGTATTTTCTTTATTTATCTACATTATTTTGATATTATATGATATACAAATTTTTAAAATTCCATATCATGCCGTAAAATATCGCCACTACCACCTATAACTTTTCCTGTAACTGAACATACAGGAATATGGTTTTCGGGCTTCTCTTATCTCTTTATAGTGCTTGTATCCTCAATGTTTAACCACCATGACATATTCGGTTTTACTCCGGACAACATCTTCAGCCACCCAATCCTCTTGCTTGGAGTCCAAATCCAGCGGAGGACAATAATCGTCATTTACTAAAATTGAAGGTTTATCGTCCTAGTATAAAAGTTGTCTGGATCCCATTTTATACTCAATCTATAGTATAATACTATATCATGTGAAACGTGACTTGGAAAAAAAAATATTCAAATAAATCACAAAATAAAAATTTGAAACAATCATAAAAGTTACGAAAAGCCCAATTATACGTCAAAATGACGCACAACATCCTCTTTACAACAAAATGGCGGAATTTACCGGGATGAGCCAACTATGAACTGCTAGGTCTCAACGGCTAATGAGTTGGTTCTAGATTTTGAAGCGATTCGATGGTAAATATAGAATAGTATACATCAAATTTACGTAGATTGGACTTCTAGGGTTAAATGCATAAATACCTAAATGTTGTTTTGTTTTTATTATCTAAATAACGATAAAAAACCCGTTAATTTCATTCGTTTTTCAAGCTACGTGCATAGTTTTTCCACTAAAAGGCCTCAATTGAGTCATAAAGTACACAAATTTCAAGCATAATAAGTCACATCATTTCTATAAAACCAAAACTGGCAATAATATAAGTCGTGTTATGCGATTATGAACATGGTGCATTAGGGCATAAGTCGTTATATTGCAAAGAGCAAAAAAAAAATTATGTGAATACATTGAGTTATTCCATAAAGTACTCGTTCATAAGGCCACAACTACAAAAAAACACGAAAAAAGTATATTTATGGGGTTGTTACAATATGTGTTCATATGTAAAACTAAAGTCTAACATCATATCTTACCCATACAAGCTTAAAAATTTGAAGTTATAAAGATTTAGTATTGATATATAGTTTTTTGTCTCTCCTGAAAAGTGCTGTTTTTGAGTTATTCCCTTATTCACTGGAGGCACAGATATTTAACGATCTATCATCAAATGAGGATAGGCTCGATGCTCGTTTCGCGGAATGTATAGTGAATGTTAAGCTTTATATTGGACATTCACAGTAACATATTATATACAACTGCACGCAAGCGCAGACAGGACTTGCGATCTCCTGAAACATCTGCTCTCCGAACCCGATGTTTTGGTTAAAAACGTGACTCTGGAACAGTCCTATATAAAATTAATATCAATATTTGTTTCTTTTCATTGTTTACAAATAACGAAGTTTTTTCATTATTCAATCGGATATAGAGTGTTTTAACAAGGATAAAATGTAACAAAAACAAAAAAAATTAATAAGACGATCTCATGAAATTATTTTATTAAAAAAATCTGTCAAAAGCATTATGTTTTCTTGACAAAAATGCACCTATTTTCTTATTCAGATTCAAATGTTCACGTCTATATTCTTTTTTAAATTTAATCAGAATTAATTCAGTGGTTTAGTCATAAAAAGACAGACAGATAAAGCTCCTTTACATTAATAACATTGGGGCAGATTCACATTTCACGCATCATACATGAAATTATCTCCTTGCAACTTCTGCTATCCCAATCCAATGTTTTGGTTTAAAACGTGACTGTTTCCTTTAATTATTTTACAAGCCTTAATTTATTATTGTTCATAATTCAATCGGATGTCGAGTGCTTTGATAAGGATAAAAAGAAAAAAATGTAATGGTTTAGTCATTAAAATTCAGACAAAAAACAAAGTTACTTTCGCATTTACAACATTGGTAGAGATTATTGAGATATTTTCCACGCATAATACGTGAATTTTCCAAAATTACGGTCACCATATCAATCTTAAAATAAACAAAATCGACAAGAGAAGCCGCGTGCAAAGCCTCCACACAAGTAACAATACATTTGTACATATAAATAACTGCACACAAGCACAAGGAGCGATGCTATCTCCTGTAAATACTGCTATCCCAATCCGATGTTTTGGTTTAAAACGTGACCCTGGAAGTTTCTACCTGGGGATGTATAAAGTGAAATTATTAAATGAAATTGTTATTAATCGAGTAATTTGACAATGATGAAATTAATTAAATTTAATAATTCCCTTAAAAATGAATCCCTATTTCCTGTTGTCATCACGCGTGAACGGCTTTACCGATTGCGATAATTATTTTTTTGTTGTGTTGGTTATGGACAGGAGAAGGATGGTATGAAAGATACATTAGGTAATAAATTTACGTTAAATACCCAAATATATGGGTATTAGGGTATTAAAACTTCACGCGTTTGACAATTCGCGCGAATCGAAGTCTTTCGGGTCAGCTAATACCTACTTTAAAAGTTAAAAAACTATAACAAACCTATTATAGATTTCAAGATATACTTAACTAGCTTAGGACCCGCAGCTTCGCTTGTACGCTTGTACGTGTAAAGGTACACATAACACAACTTGGGATCTCCTTGTAACGTCTGCTCTCCCAATCCGATATTTTGGTTTAAAACGTGACTCTGGAGCTACCCGGGAGTATAAAGAATGTAATAAGGAGAAATGTAACAATAATACAAGTGTCACTGAAAATCAGTTCTACAGTAAGCCTGTGCTTCTACTGTAAAATACAGCGGCAATCCTTTTGACATTTAGGTTCAGTTAAAAAGTTTTTAAGTACATAAAGTTTTAAAATATAATGTTGCCTACAAGGTAATGAGTTTATTATAATTATTTTTTACCTACAAGCGGTCCGCCCCGGCTTCGCCTGTAGATACGTTTTCTCTAAATAAGAACCATCCTCGTACTTTAAGGAATTTTATAATAAAATAACAATAATCTGCCAAATGTAGAGCAATTTCACAATGATAAAATAAATGTAATAATATATATAATTGGTTTAAAAATATAACAAACGTTTTATAAATTTCAATATGTACTTAACTAGCTTAGAGCTCGCAGCTTTGTCCGCGAATTATAAAGATCCCACAGCTATGAGGTATTAGAACACAAATAATATAAGTAAGCATGTCGTTTCGCCCTATAATACATATTACGTAGGTATATTAATTAACAAGAAACACAGTCCCCATATTAAACATCAATGAACACAATCAACAAGAGAAGCTGCGTGAAAAGCCTCTATATAAATGAAATTAATTGCATCTGTGTGCATGTATACACAACTGCACACAAGCGCAGGGTGAACTTGAGATCTCCTGTAACATCTGAACTCCGAATCCGATGTTTTGGTTTAAAACGTGACCCGGGGGCTACAATGCCGTACACAATGAAAAATAGTTTGTTTCCTATGATTTACAAGTAAACACATACATTAATTGTTTCATTATTCGGTCGGATATCGAGTGTTTTGACAATTATTCATTTATTTGAAATTCTTTATTGCGTTGTGAAAAAAAATGAAATAAAGAAAAACTTAAAACAGCAAAGGGCGTAGGTAGTGATCTCTACCATATCTCTACCGCTATATAAACTCAAACTCAAACATTTATAAGTGATCCGGGCTTTTGTTTTTAATTTTGTGGTTCAACACTAAAAATGAATGTGTTCATTTCATTATTCGGTCAGATGCAAAATTTACAAAAATTACCGTCACTATATGAATACTATTAATTAAAATCAACAAGAGAAGCCGGGTGCAAAGCCTCCACACTTAGATTTTAGAAGAATTAGAAGGATTGGTCTGGTCGCGCGGAGACCAATCCTTAATCTAAGCCTCCACACATATGAAGTTACATTGTATATGTATACAGTGTACAATGTACACAGATACATCTAGTATATATATTATACACACACATCTATATGTACTTCTGAGGCGTAGCATGGATGGGGGGTCGCTGGGAGCCCCGCCCAGGGCAACTTATGGAAAACGCAGAAATACGTGTTAATAGATATTTGATGAATTAAGTTAATTATTTTCAACTAGCTTTCCACCCGTGGCTTCGCCCGCTTGGTCTAAAGCTAAACAAATGACGTACTAAAACCTTCCTCGAGAATACACTCAATCTATTAAAAATAAAAATATCAAAATATGTTGCGTAATTTTAAAGATAGAGCACGCAGACTCACAGACGGCAGAAATCGACTTTGTTTTATATAATAGTATATAATGTAGTGAAGATGAACTTCCTGGGCATTTCTGATGTATGGTCTGATATTAATTAAAAATTAAAATGTAATATTGACATGATTTTAAACAGCTACGAAGTTTCTTGCCCGTTTCTCTGTAGAATCTGCTTTCCGAATCGGTTGTTAATGGTAAAACTATGTTATGACGATTCAAGAGTGCTTCTAGAAGAAGCCTTATTGTTTAAAAAAAAAAGACGGGTTGCACTCCGGGAGTGCCGGCAGAAGTGAAAACTTGATTATTAACGTTGAGTTCTCTCCATCCGTCTTACGCTTTTTCGATCAGGTCACGTGTCCTGACGCGAGTTTAAGATTACAGAAAAAGATGAAAAGATACCCATTACAGAAAAAGTGCTCAACGCCGCTAAAGAAGTTTTCACTTCAAAAACATATTAAATGTATCTATGACGTATTTTATACTTACATACTTTGATATATCTAAAAAAACAAGGGGTGGTGTTCCAGAGGGCCTCAGGGGGCCCACTGTGCTGAAAGATCGCGCTACGTCACTGGTCTACGTGTATACACATGTATGTATACGTGTATACATAACTGCACACAAGTGCAGGGAGAAATGACGACCTCCTGCAGCATCTGCTCTCCGAATCCGATGTTTTGGTTTAAAACGTGACTCGGGACGTAGTGAAAAACGTAATAAAATTAAATTGTTGCATTTTTAACCGACTTCAAAAAAAGGAGGAGCAATTCGGCCGGTATATATATATATTTTTTTTATGTATGTACACCGATTACTCCGAGGTTTCTGAACCGATTTACGTGATTCTTTCTTTGTTCGATGCGGGATGGTGTCGAATTGGTCCCATAAAAATTTTATTTGGATAGGCTTAGTAGTTTTTATTTTATGAGCATTTTTGTCTGTACTTGATGACTTATTTGAAATGTAGCAAGTAACTTTGATTCACTTCCTGGTAACCGATTGAGCTGAAATTTTGTATACACGTATGTAAATTGGATAGCAATGAAACATTATCATGATATAGAGCTGATTTGATGATGGAATCGGAAGGTGGCCATAGGAACTCAGTAATATATTGACTCAACTTTATCGAGTTTGGGCTCGTTTGATTCGTGTTGAAAAATACACTAAAAAGTATTAAATAAAAATAACTACGTTAAAAACAACCGACTTCAAAAACAGAAAAGTAAAAAATAAAAAAGATTTGATATTATTAATTACTACATATTATTTAGATATGCTATTTATTAAATAGGTTTGAAGTCAAATCTTTTTTATTTTTTACTTTTCTGTTTTTGAAGTCGGTTGTTTTTAACGTAGTTATTTTTATCAGTTTATCTAGATGTCGGGTTACATTTAACACACTTATGTTAAGTGGATTTCTATCAAAACTTCCTATTATTAACACCCAATTTAATATTACGTTAAACATTAAAAAGTAATCGTAACGGATAGACTGACAAAGTTACTTTCGCATTCATAATGTAGGGAGAGATTCATATTTAACATATCTAACTTTAATAAATTACCGTCACCATATCAAATTCAAATTCAATTATTTGGCACTAAAAAAAACACTAAAGAGAAAAAAAATTAACAGGTAAAATACAAGTTTAAGATTAATCTTAAATGGTCCGCAGGTCAGCAAAAGTTACTGAGAAAGTTCCTCCTGGAACCTCCTGGAACGTCTGTTGTCCGAATCCGATGTTTTGGTTTAAAACGTGACCCAGGAACAGCCCTATATAAAACGAATAATATGTTTTGTTTCCTTTCAATGCTTTAAAGTTAAAAGTAAATTGTACGTGGAATTATTGTAATAAACGTGCGAACCATTATTTTATTTTGACAAAAATTTACCGATGACAATATAATAATATGTCGTCGTCTATTTTTATTCAAATTTCGTCAGAATTCAGTGGTTTAGCCATTTAAGTCTAACAGACAGACAAAGTTATCTTCACATTTATTATTCTAGGAGAGATTCGTATTCCACGTATCTAAAATAAGTATCGTAAAATCACCATGGACGTCTTCTATTGAATTTGTGCAAATAAAATATTACTTATCATTCATTCATTCAGTTATTCATTCATCTTCAATAAACAAAATCATCGAGAGAAGCCGCGTGCAAAGCCTACATATTAATGAACGTCATTGCATCTGTGTGGGTAGTATACAAAACTGCACACAAGCACACACAGGATTCGCGATCTCCTGTAACATCTGATCTGAATCCGATGTTTTGGTTTAAAACGTGACCCAGGAACCTATAATTAATAATATTATGTTTTTTTTGTTTCCTTTCATTTTTAATAAATGAATAATCGAAAGTTTTATTATTCGATCGGATGTAGAGTAATAAAATATAGTTCTCTATAACTCATGAAATTATTATTAAAAAAAATATATAATAGCCGCGTCGCGTGAAAACCATTATTATATTAGAATTTTGGAATAAGAATTAATTCAGTGGTTTTGCCATTAATGTGAAACAGACAGATAAAGTTACTTTCACGTATTTTTATAATTTCAGGAAATATTCGTATTCCACGTATTTATGTATCGCAAAATTACAAATAAACACCATCACCATGAACGTTTACTTTTCAATTGGTGCTGTTATAATTCATTCATTCATTCATCATACGTTTTTAATGATAAAAATCAACAAGAAAAGCCGCCTGCAAAGCCTCTATTTCCGAACTTACACATAGGAAGTTACACTGCATCTGTGTGCATGTATTCCGCGTGGATATGTCGCAGTTATCTGGTTGAATTTGCTATTTGATTGAATGCCTAGTGCGTTGATTGAATGACGACATTCAATTGAATGACTAGGCATAACGTTCATTTAATATGCATCACTCAACATCCAACCAGTTAGTGAATTGTAACAAAGTCCTTTAAAAGAGCGGATATGACGCTCGGCATATTGTTGAATGACTAGCGCGTTCATTGAATGACGACAGATGCTCAGAATTTACTTTTTTCAAATTTTCATAATAAGACGGTTGTGAGCCAACGTATCTAACCCCGCGTAGCGAGGTTCCTATTTCTGTGTAGTTAAAATACAACATTATATTAAACAAGTTGTCCTTTAGTTATTCAATTAAATTGTCATTCAAGCACGCGCTAGTTATTCTATCTAATAGCAGATTCAACTGGATTACTACAACATATACAAAACTGTACGCAAGCGCAGACAGGTCTTGCGATCTCCTGCAACGTCTGCTATCCGAATCCGATGTTTTGGTTTAAAACGTGACTCGGGGAAGAGAGAACAACCCGGGTGTACTTGTGGTGATACATAATTAAAAAATATATATGTTTGTAATTATTTTTTCTTGACAAAATTCGACAATTTTCAATATAATATTTTTATCTATAACATTTTTTTAAAGAATAGAAAAATCTACCACAAGGCGGGATTCGAACCTGTACCTTTCGCCTTGCAGGGGCGATGTCTAATATGTTCCCCCCTGTGATCCTGCCCGAGCAATCGAATATTTTCTTATAAGTTTATCAATGTTCATATTTCAACAGAATTTATTCAGTGGTTTAGCCATGGAAGTGTAACAGACAAACAAAGTCGTACACATATTTCATAATCTAAAATCTAAAATTACAAAAATACAATCTCTATGTAAATAAGTCTTAAATAAACAAATTTTAAATGGGAATCGGTGTGCACAAGTCTCCATATATGAACTTACAATGCATCTGTGTACGTGTATGCCACTGTAAAATTTCAAAACACGTCAAATTACAATTGTGCAGGAAAATTTCCTCGAAATTGTAATGTCGACAAATTAAGATCTGAAACATACTGCTTACAATTGAATGCATTATTTTTTGTGAAATTATAATCTATCAATAAAACCGTTAAATTAGGAAAAGGGAATACGACATGATGGGTTAGGTTCGTATTAAAAACTACACAGAAATAGAACTACAGGGCCCCGTCCATATTTCAACCTACACCTGTAAGACTCAAACATTTATTTATTCAATTAGATTTCTTCTAGAAGCACTTTTGAATCGTCATAAGACGTTATGGGAAAAGTAAATTCTCGCCAATATAATATATAACTAGCTTACCGCCCGCGGCTTCGCCCGCTTGGACTAAAACCTGATAAATTATATACTAGAACCTTCCTCTTAAATCACTCTATCTATCAAAAAAAACCGCATCAAAATCCGTTGCGTAGTTTTAAAGATTTGAGCATACAAAGGGACATAGGGACAGAGAAAGCGACTTTGTTTTATACTATGTAGTGATGATGTATAATAAAAAATGATGCGCTACATAGCAAATCTTACAGATCAAAATTTATGGACAAATTATAATCGTTAGATTTTTACATTCTTCCTGTAACATTTACAAAACTGCACGCAAGCGCAGACAGGACTATGCGATCTCCTGTAACTTCTGCTCTCCGAATCCGATGTTTTGGTTTAAAATTACGTGACTCTGGAACTGCGAGCTCTTGTGTGAAACGGGATAAAATTTAACTGACATTAATGATTAGGACTTCCAGCGATAAAGTAAAATACCATAAAATACACAATGATTGGCATTTACTGATTTCCTCTTAAAATGTTTCTCAAAAAAATTACATCAGCTTATACCGAATAAGTATATGCATAAACAATGAAAAGAAAACAATAATAATTACATGTAGTAATTTATAGTACTAAGTGATAATAAAACATAATAATTTATCTATATACAAACTTGATTCTGTGATATCTTATTTTCCGGTTCGATTGTAATATACTTAACTAAAAAGACAATATTTTCACAGATCCTTGCAAAGAAAACATTGATGATGTTCACCGCATTGCATCTAACATGGAGAGCGAACTACCTACACTTGTTAAAGGTAAAATTTTTACTAATACATCCTTAATTTAAATGTTTGTGATTCAATCACGCATCAACTATTATAATTATTCCTTTCAATTTTATATCAATACTTACTTGTTTTTTTTTAGTCAAAGGAAAACCGCATAGTTCCCGTTCCCGTTAATTTTTCGAGATAAAAACTATCCTATGTGTTAATCCAAGTTACCCTCTATTTTTGTGCCAAATTTCATCAAAATTGGTTGAGCAGTTTTTGCGTGAAGGAGTAACAAACACACAAACTTTTGAATTTTTAATATTAGTAGAATAATCGCCAATCCCAAATATAACTACAAAATTAATAAAAATAGAAAATATAAAATATAGTAATATTATTTATAAAAAAATTATCTTATCGTTGTATTACAGGTGTAAGGGAAACAGCTAAGAATCTTGATCCTGCTAAATCTAAGAAACTTCTTGACGAATTAGATGAATTATGTGACTATATCAATAACTTCTCCAATTTAGTCAAGGATCCAGATTGCGTAAGTATCTGTGAAAAATCTAGAGTATAATAATTTTATCGAACTACAAATATTGTAAATAATTCACTTGCAAACTATTGAAAATACAATTACTAAACATAGATATGTAGAAACATTTATTTTGTCAAAGCTTAAAAAAAATAACTAAAAAACCAATACAATATTGAGAGGATTTTTTTTTATTTTTAAGTTCCTCAAATTTACGAAATGTTATTCCTATCTATGCCCTACATACGTAAGTCAACAAGCAAGCAACAAATAAAATATAATAATAAAAAATGATAAAAAAACTGCAGACACGTGTGTGTCGAGCACACGTGTCAGAAATGAAACTTACTATTTATGTCTCTTTCTCACTGGCGATCCATCCGCTAGCTCCATCTTTTAACAGCCAAAATCGTCGCCTTACTCTATGACGTGACGGTTCCTATGACGCGATTTTGAAATTTTACTCTCAACGTGCCTAAAGAAGTTTCACTTCAATAAAGAAAGATGTTTATCTATCCTTTTCTAATACGCTCTACATAAAGTAACCATATTTTTTAAATACCTACAGGATTCGCCCGAAAAGGTATCAGCTGCAAAGGACTATGCTATGAAAATTGCAGATATTTCAGCCCAAATGTACTTGGCCTTAGATCCTAAAACCAAAGGCAGGGCGCAATTGATCAAGGTAATCAAGTTACTACTTATTCGTTTCGTTTAAAAGGTAGAATTGTCATTTACACTAAATTTTTAAAAAAACTTACGATTAATATTTATTTTAGTTCATGCACTCGATGTCACATTTAGTTGCATTCCTTACGCACGCAGCCATACCGTCGTAGGACGATATTACTGCACAAAATAATCTCCACTCACCCGCAAATTTTTTACTTTTTTTTGTCAAGGTGTACAAGTTTGTAACATTATTGTGAAACGTTAGAATAAGTGAATTGTAAAATTCTTTGAAATAAATGTCTCTAAACCTAGAATTGATAAAAAATATATAGCTGCAACTTATTTTAATAGAAAATTAATTTTAAAAAATAATGATATTCTCGGCCATTTTTACAGGAAACTATTGCATATTCGTTCAACATAAATTTAATAATAACTGATGAAAAAATTATTATTATACTACTACTTGTCCCGGCAAATGTTGTCTTACACTTATACTTAGGGTTATGAAAAATGTTGTTCGATTCTCAGACTTAACCGATATGCACACAAAATTTCATGAGAATCGGTCAAGCCGTTTTGGAGGAATTTAATTTTTAACACCGCGACACGACAATTTTACCTATATATAAGATTTAATTTCATTAAATAAATATCACAATTCGCATTCACAATAGAACAATTGTCATGTTTACAAACATTATTTTAATATATCCAAACACGGCAATTAATAAAGACTATTTTAATAATAACAACTTGTTAAATGTTATGACATTATATAAAAACATGATTAGAGGAAATTGTTTGTTTACATAACAGTTAATACAAAACAACTTAATTAATTTGTAGTATTTTTATAGTTAGTAGGCATTGAGTAAAGATTATCGATTATAATAAAAAC
>CAJQZM010038248.1:0-30338 GCA_907164665.1 Colias nastes | reverse complement strand
TCTGAAATGGTTAAATTTGCCTAGTTTAAACATGACAGGATTTATTTTATCTTTCCAGTTTTCTTACTTTTTTCAAAATACAGGCAAATGTCTGACGTTATAATTAAAATATTTATTTTTCTAGATGCGAAAATGTTAGAAGCTCATATGAACGATGGAACTCAGCAAGAGATGTTGCAAAACCTAAGAGCAATGTTGGAAGCAACCAAAAACATTTGTGATAGCGCAGAAAATAATAACAACCAGGTATACATTTTCTACTTGTTAACGTTGAAAGATTCTTAACATACCGAATCGCATATAGTAATTGTATATTTTATTATAACAGGATCTCAACGAAGCAACAATGGACTTTGCTAAGTCATCTGGAAAACTATATTATATTTTCAATCCTCGAACTGATTCGAGATTAGAAAATGAGGTACTTATGCTGAATTTTATGATTTAATACTAGTAAAATATTATTCCCTTTTTCTTTCATTGCGCAATTATTGTTGGTGAACATACAATTTATTATTTAATAATGAAGACACTTTTTCATTATTTTATTTAACAGATATTAGATCTAGCCAAAGACGTTGGTGAGAAAGCATCATACCTGCTGATGGATGTGAATGAGCTGAACGGTACCATCGCTGGTGATCCTCGGAGTGACGAGCTGGATGCTGCTGGTGTCAAGTGCTCTGATGCTGCTAGCGGACTTGTTTCTTGTGCTGAGGTATAACCCTTGAGCTAACGATGTCTTTGGAAAATTTACGATTGCTTATATAATTATAAAATTTGCTAAAAGAAAATCCAAATTGTATTTATTTATTTTTTTAAGCAATAAAGAATTTTCATTCATTCATTCTTTCATTCAAATTGCAGTATACGCTTTGTAAAAAGTGTTCCCATCAAACTAATAACCCATCACCTTTATACACGTCGTTATATGTATTTTTACATACTAATAACTGTATCTTTTGCACATATATTAAACTAACACTACAGCTGTTATTAATCTTTTCAAATTTATTTATATTGTAATATGTATTTCTAATCATCATCCCACAGTTAGTAGCCCCAACCATACGTGAAGCTCGTTGCCAAAACGCGCTGACATCAGCGTGTGAAAACCTTGCTTCATCAGCTCAGCAACTGGCGCAAAGCTACAAACCCATCGTCGATGAACCTGGACGACAGGACTATAGAAATAAACTACACGACAGATTAAAGGATCTAACCAAAGCTTTGGAAAGGTTGCAACATGCGTATAGCAATTTATACGGTGGGTATTTTTATTGAACCATTTCAAAAATCATATTATTATAACTATACCGCATACTTCCATACCTTGATGATATTATTATCTCGCTCTGACTCGAATGAATTACGTTCACTGAAAATAATGATAATGAAAAATGCTACGAAGTATATAATTCTACAATTATAACTTATCTTTCAGAAAACAATGAAAACAACCATGATGATGCAAGTTGTAATAATGAACGTGATAAGCTGAAGTTTATTGCATCTATATCAGGTGCTAAAAAGGCTTTGCAGGATGCTGAAAAGCAGTTGCAAGATGGCAATCGTGATACATTTGCTAAAGATGTATGTATAAAAAATGTTAAATTTGATACTTAAGAAGTTAAAATTTAAGAGATATATACTACAATTATAAACAATGCTAAAATGTTGATTTTGAAATAAAACATGTTAAAGAAATAGAGGTAATAAATCTGCCTCAAAGGATTAAAAGTTTATGAATATAAGATAATATGAATTGAAAAATAGCGAAAATGTTGTCATCTATTTGTCTTAATGTAGTAGAACATTTTATACTATCAATGTGTATTCTTTTAGAATATCAAGACAGAAGCAGATGTTCAACGACTTCGCAAGTCATTGGCGGACAAAATAGCTCAACTTAATGCAGCTATTGCATCATTATCTACAGCTGTGTCTGGTATGAATGTAGATTTGCTTAACGTATATTTGCGTATTTATAGTGCTAATAAATAGATATTTAATAAATGCTTGACCGTTTACATAATTGGAACACTGTGCACATTGAATAGTGTGCGAAACGTCGGGAAAATAATATTATAATGAATAAATCGCGTTTAAAATCCGTTAAAATCTTTAATTTCTAATTGGAACATTATTTACTTCACGTTGAAGAGAATTTGGAAACGAAACTTAAAAGTTTAACTTTTATTAATTACATAAGATAAATAAGATGTTGTTTATTTATTTATATTCAATCTAAATTCTGACTAAACCTAGGCACGTCGTTATATTTTGTTAGAGTCGCAATCTTCTTCGCTTTTATGAGTTTCACACAATGTAACATGTTATTTTCAGAAAATCCAGATTATAAAACAACCGAAGCCGCTATTAGTGCACTAACTCAACTCACTCCAGAAATAATGAGAGGTAAAGCCTTTTCTTTATCAATTTACAGTAAAATATGTACATAGTTATGTTATGTACTGGTTGTTGTATTATTGTAATTTTTCTTATAACGATTACCTAAAGCGTGACCTGATCCTCCTGTAAAGGTTCAGAACATTGGTACACAAGTTTTGGTAAAACAAATTGCACCGTTATATTTTTCATTATTTTAGATGCAAGAATGTTGGAAAGTCATATAGATGATGGAACTCAACAAGAAATGTTGCAAAATCTTAAAGATATGCTGGAAGCTACCAAAAATATTTGCGCTAGTGCAGAAAATAACGACAGCCAGGTATGTTAAGTTATTACAGGAATTAAAAAAAAACTTTACTTTTTTATATCATTTAATCATTTTACAAAATAATTTAATAAAAAAATATTTCATCTAGGATCTCAATGAGGCTACAATGGAATTTGCCAAGTCATCTGGTAAACTGTATTTTGTCTTCAACCCTCGTCGTGATACGAGAAAAGAAAATGAGGTAATTCAATTCCTTTCAATATTACAGAGTTCAAAATTATTTTAAAATTCAACGAATTGACGACATATTAACATTTTATAATGCACTTAATTAAGATTACTTTGAAAAGTAACATACACTCGAAAATTCGAAACTCGAAAATGCCTTATCGTTATAATTCAAATTACGGTTATCAGGTCTTAGATCTAGCCAAAGACGTTGGTGAGAAAGCATCATTACTGCTGATGGACGTGAATGATCTGAACGGCACCATCGCTGGTGATCCTCGGAGTGACGAGCTGGATGCTGCTGGTGTCAAGTGCTCTGATGCTGCAAGCGCATTGGTTGCTTCTGCTGAGGTTTGTGTAAGGGGTTCTATAGCGCCGGAACAAAATTCATTGATGTTTTGAATATTCAGTGGTAACGATTCATAAAATTGACAATATATTGGTAACTTATCGATATTATCAAGACTAATTGTTTGGGAAAATATGTATCATATTTTTAATTAACAAACCTAACACCTTTTCTGACATACATTTTAATAACCCTATCGTAATTAGTTCTATACAATTTACCTAAAAATATCCTAATATCTTCCTATAGTTAATAGCGCCAACCATACGCGACGTACGCTGCCAAAAGGCGCTCACGGCTGCAAGTCAAAACCTTGCATCATCAGCTCATCAACTGGCTCGTAGCTACAAACCAATAGTAGACGAACCGGGACGCCACGAATATAGAAATAAACTAAATGATAAATTCATGGATCTTCTCAAGTCCTTGGAAAAATTGGAAGAAGCTTACCGCAACTTATATGGTGAGGAATTTTAATTTAACCATTTAGATAACCAAAATATCCATACATAAAGCGTGTTTATTCAAATTTTGAAAACAATATTCTATAGTTTACAGCAATGATGCAGTTTCAATGTTGGTTTATTTTCAGATGACAATGATGCAGTAAATGGTAATGAAGCTGACATGACAAAAACACAAAAACAAAAGCTTACTGCATCTCTATCTGGTGCTAAAAAAGCATTGCAGGATGCTGAAAAACAACTACAGGATGTCAATCGTGATAATTTTGTTAAAGATGTACGTATAAATCGTTTTAATACAGTAGATGTTGAAGAAAAAAATAAAGATGTTTTTCAAGTTTAAGATCCAGAACTAAAAATTATTTAAATAAATAATATTATGATTCTGAAAGTAGGCAAGCATAAACTATTACAAAGAAGGATTAAAGAATAAGACTAATATAAATAATTTCTTTCAGAATACAAACACAGAAGCCGATGTTCAGCGACTTCGAAATTCATTGTCTCAGAAAATAGCACAACTTAACGCTGCAATTGCTTCCTTATCTCGTGCTGTATCTGGTAAAAATATTTAATTTTAAAAGTTTTTACAAAATGGCTGTTTATAATAATTAAAATAAATACTTAATCTTGTTTACTTGAAGTTGTCACGAGAATCGTTTTAATTCCTTTTTAAATTTTCAGGACACCCAGACTATCAAACAACGGAATCAGCTATTAGTACATTATCTCAAATAACTCCAGAAATAATACGAGGTATTGATAACGAAAACTTATTTTCTATTTTTCATGATGCATTTAATTATTCGTAATTTATACTTCTAGTACAATAGTAAACAAATTCTCTTGAATGTTTAACTTCTCTTCCTACTCAGTATCGCTATAAAAACTAAACCATCAAAATATACAAAGTTCTGATAACATTACAGATGCAAGAATTTTGGAATCCTATATGAGCGATGGAACGCAGCAAGAAATGCTGGAAAACCTTAAAGCTATGGTAGAAGCCATCAAAAATATTTTTTCAAGTGCAGAAAATAATAACAACAAGGTAAAACAAAATTAAGATTAAAATGTTACAACAGATAAATAATCAAACTTCCAAATTTCGCCGCTTTCACCTATAAAGTTTTACGTACTAATATTAGGTTACATTTGGGTTACATTTAATATTAGGTTGTTTAATAATATTTAACAAAAAAACAGTCTGAAAATCAAGTCCACTAAGTAAATTGTTTTTAATGTTTTTATTCAGGATCTAAATGAAGCTACGATGGAATTTGCAAAATCGTCTGGGAAACTATATTATGTGTTTAATCCTCGTGCCAATCCAAGGAAACAAAATGAGGTAATTATTATTGTCGATCAACATTTAGATGGTAGCACAGTACTAGAGACTTTGTTACTTTTAATAAATTACATCAAGTACAAATACATATTACAAGTAACTAGAAAAAAAACACAGATGTAACAGCAAAGAATTAAAATACACAAACACCATTTCAAAGTTATACTACATAATAATAGGCAAAACAGAATATTTACCCGAGAAAAATAATCGAAAATAAATGATAATCGTACAATAAAAACACAATCGCTAAAGACTAAACAATTTTCTCAACAGATAACAAAATTGGCCAAGGATGTAGGAGACAAGACAACAGTTCTTCTGCAGGAAGCTAATCAACTTAGCAAAGTAGTGCCTAATGATGAACAAGCTAAGAGAATAGACGATGCAGGTGTGAAATGCGCTGATGCTGCAAAAGAACTAATTGCCAGCGCAGAGGTAACTTGTTTAAATAAAATGATTGGATATCAATTATAACTTTCTGTGAAAAATAGTAAGCATTTTGATTCTATCAACTTGAATATAATTGAATAAGACAAAGGACATTGGAATTCATGAAAGATATAGAATACCTATTCATTTTTGTTACATAAATTCTACAATAACTCGTGTTCTGACTGCATTCATGTTTTCTTTTCACTCTATAAATTCCTTTTATACTTTTACTTCAATTTAAATGTCAGAATATTAATCATTAGTTTTAAGACTATCATTAAAAGGATTAACTATTTACGCTGAACTTTTATGTCACAAATTATTTTAATTATCAGATAACCGCACCTACAATCCATGAAGCACGTTGTCAAGATACTCTTACAACAGCCTGTGAAAAGGTAGCATCGTCGGTACAAGACCTGGCCATCGCTTACAAGCCTGTGGTAGACCATCCCAGTCGCCAACAATTTGGGAAGAGATTGGTTGTTAAGAGCATGGACCTCATTCAGGCTTTGGATAAGTTGAAGGATGCTTACTCTCATGGTAAATTATATTCCAACATATTAGGTTGCTATTATCACGTTTTCAATTGAAACATTTAGTGGTAAATGGTAAAACTATGTTATGATGATTCAATAGTGCTGATCTAACTGAATAAATACAAGTTTAACTTTGAGTTTATCTTTCTTTTTTGCTCTATACAGATAAATTTGAAGGCGACAGTCAAATACCAGATGAGAAACATGAACAAAAACTACAATTCAAAGACAATTTGTCCTCCGCTAAAAGAGCTTTATTGGATGCAGAGCAACAGTTGCAAAGTAACGCCAACTTTGGAGATGAAACTGGAAACAAAGTATGTTCTTCAACTATATTTTATTGTATTTCTGCTTACACGATCATCATTCGGTGAAAAAGTATATAAACTCTACCCTATTTATTAATTGTAAAATGCATCTTATCTAACGATTATTTTGATGTTTTCTTTTTTCAGATCAAGAGCGATGGTGACACAGACAATTTACGGCAATCTTTATCCCAAAAACTGGCGCAATTAAATGCAGCTATTGCATCATTACTTCGTGCTACTACTGGTATTGTAACAATTTAATTACATTATACACAAGACTAATTATTTAAAGCCAATTGCATACTAATATTTGTATAGTCTTAATTTTTATACGATGAATTAATCTTTTTTTTATGTATTGATATCTTGTGAAAAATTTAATTGTTATTTTAGATGACATCGATTACGACTCAGCCAACGCCGCTATAAACACCATTACCCAACTTACTCCAGTCCTAGTAAAAGGTAATTTAATCATGCTAAATTGTAATTTAACAGTAATTTTAGAATTAGTATTTTACACGTTTGCAGCGTATGCAAAACAATAAGTTCTATTGAGCATTGTACGTTGGGACACCCTGCATATCTCATAAATAATACATTTTTAGATGCAAAATACCTTGAATCACATCTGGATGATAAGGACCAAGATAAAATATCTGAAAATATTAGAGGCATGCTAGAAGCGAGCAAAGAACTTATTGCATGTGCAGAAGATGATAAATTTAAGGTAATTGTCATATTACAATTTTCATATAAATTAAAATGTAATGTACAATTTAAAACTTAATAAAAAACGTTTTGTTTAGCAACTCAACGAAGTAGCCTTTGATTTCGCCAATTCATCAGGAAAGCTGTATTATGTTATAAATCCTCGAGCAAACCCAAGGCGGGAAAATCAGGTATGCATTACTGCTTTATTACTTTAAAAATATGAGAAATCATAGTAGACTCATAATGATGAGTTTACTATGATTAGAAGAAAGTAATAACTTTCTCTCGCAATATGGGGAGACTTTTTTTCAAGTAACTACGTAACTAGAAATATTACGATGAAATAGCGTCCACTAATGTGTTCGTGAGGTTAACGAATGTTAGATTTAAAAACAGAAGCAATAATTTATAATTATGTTACATCAATATCTATGATACTCTTACAGATATTGGATCTATCTAGAGGTACTTGTGAGGATGCGTCTAGATTACTGATAAAAGTTTACGATCTCGCGAAAAATGTCGGTGGAGAAGACGGTGCTAAACTTGATGACGCTGGCACTAAAATTGTGGATTCTGCTCAAACGTTCCTGACTGCAGCTCAAGTTAGTAACATTTGTACCAGTAACTATAAAGGCTTGATAGAAAATAATGTCCTTCTAACGAATTTAAAAATACAAAGAAAAATAAGGGTTATTTTTCATGTTAAGATATTTTTAGACCATATCGAAAAAAATAGAACAATTTACATAATATTGAAAATGAATTTTGTTTTAAACAGATGACCGGACCCACCATGTATGATCCCGAATGTCAGTCAGCGATGATATCTTTTACGGATAAATTTTCCGACCTGGTGAAGGATTTGGAAAATCTATGGACTCCATTGGTCGAGGATAAACCAGACTTCCAAGATAAATTGCAAAGGGACAAAGATATACTGCAAGCTTCGTTGGAAAGGCTGAAAGCTGCTTGTCTAGACAATAGCAGTAAGTTATTGAAGTGAAACTTCTTTAAGCGCGTCGAGAATAAAATTTCAAGGTCGCGTCATGGCAAAACAGACACGTCATGGAATAAGGCGACGATTTTGGTATCTTTGAATCTTGCCAAATAAGTTGCACTTCTGACACGTGTGCTTGGCACACACGCTCTTTTTACTTTATTTCAGACCATATACTTTTGGTTTAAAAAAGGACCAGATATTAATTACATAAATTTCAAAATTTAATTTTCTCCAACATTTACTAGAAAATAACAATCCCAATGTATCTTTTTAAATTGTTTTAATAAATAACCAAAATATTATTCCAGTGAACGAAGTTAACGCAGAGAGAGAACAACTTCTGTCAACAGTTTCAGAAGCAAAGGATAAAATTAAACAAGCTCAACTGTTGTGCACCAGAGAAAGATTAAGGGAATTACCAGCACCAGACGTACAAAGTTCATTCGCCATGACCGCCGTATGTAGTGTTTTATTACTCTTCTTTTTTTATTCAATTTCGTATTTTTATTATCAACCTATTGATGAACGACATAAAGACTATTATCGAACAACAATACTTGCTCTAACAACAATGCAGCGTACCGTGATAACTGATATTAAATCTACCTAAAATACAAAATAACTATTTTACACTTTCTTATTCAGGACCAAGGTTGTATTGAAAAGAAAAGCCTATGGCCTACTAAAATGCGACTGTTCGATAAATTATCGCATATGAATGAGAGTACAGCTTTATTAGTGCAAGCTTTATCAGGTTAGTTTATTCAAAAGTTATAATTTAAATGAAATGAGAATATCTAGATTCTAGGATCATTATTTTTCATACTTTTATTTCAGATGATGACAATAAAGACTACAAAGCAACTGAAGACATTGTTAAGAACATTTCTCAACTTACACCTGATATTGTACAAGGTAATGAAAATGAATACATAATGGATTAAAACGTGTATTTTTATCGAGGCTTTAATACTAATAATATGTCTAGCAAAAATACAAAGAAACCACGAGAAGATATTGTAAAATTTGTCGCTGTTAAATAGACCACGCCTAAAAAGCGAATAGAATAAGAATTAAACTTTAGATACATAAAATAGGATATTTATATTACAGACGCTCTGTGTATGCACGAATATGTCGATGATACCACATTACAAAGTGTGATTGAAGAAGCCAAGTCATTGTGTGAAGCAAGCCATGATATATGTTGCAATGTAGAAGCTAAAGATATTGAGGTACGTTTATTAAATTTAAAACAGTAAAAAGCAAATTAATTTTATTTCCATGATAAATATGAACGATCGAAATAATAAGTAATGTTCTATTATTGAAAATTAATGGAAAACAAATAACAATAACAGCGAAAGAGCAGACGATCCAGATCTAAAAAATTATAAATCGTGTTAAAAATTATTAAAAACTTCAAATTTTCAGGGACTGAACAAAGCTGCATCGAAATACGCAAACTCTTCAGGAAAACTGTTCTACATCTTCAGTTCTAACCATGATGTAGACAAAGAGAATCAGGTATGTTTGATAATCGTATTGGCTTCAAAGCAAATTTTTTGAAAAGGTACTGTGGTCATCTATATCTTATCGTACGTAATTTCTATCACATTTTTTTACAAATTTTCGAAACGGGTCGGCCATCAATGTTATGTTTATGTTTGTTTATCAGCCATTTGATTTCCATAATACAAGTGAAAAGCTTAGTATGGGATCAGATCGTGCCGTGTGTGAACAATATCCTAGAATATTTTTTATAACATTTTCTGCACAGGATGATCATAAAACACTTCTATCAGGTATTAAACATGGCTCGGTCAGCGTGCGAGCGAGCGTCACTGATGCTGTCCCGCGTGTCCCGCCTCGCGCAGGCCGCGCACCCAGCTCAAGCGCAGCAGCTCGACACAGCTGGAGTGAAGCTGGCTGATGCTGCGCAGGTGCTACTCACCAATGCGCAGGTAAGGATTTATACATGATGTAATACTTAAGTATGCACAGATGATAACTGTTACAGATCAAAAAACCTTATTTCTGATATCGAAGGTAAGTTTATCTAGTGAGTTAATTCAAGATAATAATAACATGTAAAAATAAAATGAGATATATACAAAAACTTTACATTAAATAATTATAATACTCATTCAATAGATATTTGTACGTTTTGGCGTGCAAATATTAAACAGAGATTTACCTTCAAAAATGTTAATTCGGAACAATCATCTACATAACTATAAATGTGAAAATTTAATATACCGGAATTTATCACTTTCCAGATAACAGCTCCCAGTATTCAAGATGCGCGCTGCCAATCAGCACTAAACTCTTCAATAGATAGAGTAACCCGTATTGCTAATGACCTAGGATCCATCTGGAAGCCATTAATACAGGAACCTCATCAGCAGCTTGGTGAACAACTGGATAAAGACCTTCTACAGCTACAAACAGAACTGGAGAAGCTAAAGGATACCTGCCAATGTATTAGTGAGTATTAATTTTGATATTATTACGACAGGTGGTTAAGGAATGACTTATTTGTAGTTGTTATAATATGTGGTTTAAGATTCGACGACAATTTGATCTATATCGTCCCATCATCATCATATTTGCTTGTAAAGATGATGATGAAAATTTATTATAACAATATGTTGATAAAATTAATTTTACATTTCATTTATTTGCAGAATCAAGAACACCACGACAGTCTTGGGCTGTTGATGAATCGGTTGAAATGATCGATCCCAAAATACTGGAGGTAACTACTTATTTGAAAAAGTTGTACGAAATAGACGAGAAAGTAAAAACTGATACACAAAATGTAATGATGGTTCTTTCATAATACAAAAAAGAATCAAACATTAAACCAAAGCGACTTTTAAACATTCTATAATATCTTAATAATTTTTATGTATAAATTACCAAACTATTGTTACATTCGTATAAATTTATGTTAACATAATGGTTAATCTTAACTTTGAACATTTATAAAAACACATGACAATTTTTAGTCACTCAACAAATCTTCTACGCAAAAGACTCCTGAGGCTGACAAGCAACTAGTTGAAGATATTATAATTGAAGACACTCCATTACGAGAATTAGCATCAAAGATACTCAATTCTGTTACAGTAAGTAACTTTTCAATTATTGAAACTGCATGAGTTGAAATGGAGAAGAAAATAATTAATATAACATCTAAATCCTCCGTAGCGGGCATTTACCTGATTTTTTATATTTAACGTACTTTGTAATGTGATATCAAAATCCTGTATATTTTTAAATCCGTGTTTAAGAATCGATAACTAAAATGAAGAGATGAAAACTTTATTTATTTATATTTTTAGCATGATATCGAACAAGGAAATCTTACTCCAGAAGAAAGCAAAACGAAGATGGCTCTTAAAAACAAACTAGAAGCCGCAATAAGAGCTTTGGATCAAACGAATACTCGATGCAGGAGAGATCCCAATGTAAGAAATTTTATACAGGGTTAGTTTTCAATGACCAGCCAAATTTTCAGAAATGGTTCAGAATCGATAACATTTTCGATCTAATGAAAAAACCAAAACGGTTTTTTTTTAATTAGTTTTCATTCCTGTCCGCCACTAAAAAGCGAACGTGTGGACATTACAAAAGCACAATTCAGTTCAATAACCTAGATAGGTAGAAGTTAGTACACACATAAATTTGGCGATGCGCGCACGCACACAAGTGCATTGATTCTCAATAAGCTTATCGCGTGTTTACGATTTAGGAAATTTTTAAGACATTTTCAAATGAATGCTATTATTATTATTTTTTTTATTCAACAATAATATTTCAAATGTACCTTTGGTTTAATATCTAGATCTTAATTTTAAATGTTGGCTGGTCATTGAAAACTAACCCTGTATTTTCATTTCAAACAGTGAAAAGGAGACAATAATAATAATTTTTCTCCTATAACAACAGCAGCAGCAAAATTAATAATTATACCATATAAAAAAATACTTATTTAATTTTTTTTATGTTGTTCGAGATAAATCTGAAAATACTCGATCTAGAAAACAATAATTTAAAACAGGATAAGTTCGACATATCATAAGTTGTTTAAAATTAAGAATTATTGCAGGATTTGAAGAAACGAGAAGAATTAGAAAACGTCATTCTAAATCTGCAGCACGCGTGTCTTCAATCAAGACGTAATGGGCAAGAGAGCAACATTGTAGATTTAATGGTAATTACATATTTAGAAATTATGTACTTTTCAATTAATGGTGTAAAACGCAATCTAATTGTTAAACTATTTAACCAAACGCTTGGAATAGAATATCGAAAAATACATGAAAAGATATCAAAGTATACTTTGATCGCTCAAGTTATGAAATTGTAATATTTTTTATAAAATATTACTTAATTGTTACCTATAGGACTATGTAAAAGATGTTACTGAAGCTGCTGATGAAATAATGACAGCGACCATTTCGATCAATCCTGACCATGGAAAGAAGGCGCTCATTGTAAGTAGATATGATTTAATTTTTGTACTGAAATGATAATTTTTAATCTCACGCAAAATCTGCCTTGTGATAGTAATAAAATTACATATTTGAATCAATGATAACTTTTCAATAGAAGAAGAAGCTAATCGACAGGAGAAACTAAGTAAGTAAGTAAGTAAGTGAAGTAAGTTCGAAAATAATTTATCTAACTCTATTATTTTGCAGGACATAAGAGACGAATGTGAAAAAATAAAATACAACGCTGAAGAATTATCGAATCCTCAAGAATTACGTACAGACGACAGCGTGATTGACAACATGATGTTGATTGAAAAATTTGCAGCGGTATGAGTTGAACCTACGGATAATATTATGTTCATATTGTCATAAATGTTGTTGTTTCTAGTCATACTTTGTGTTTTTAAATGAAATATGCACACTGTGTCACGTGTGTCTACTCTATAGTGTGTATGTTCCCGTAACTTCATACAGCCAGTCATGACATAGTGGTTTTTGCGTATATTTACTTACTAAATATTTATAGAATTGTAAAAATAATTAATCTCATGAACAACTGGAGCGAGTTACTAGCCACTTTTGCTTTTTTAATTTTAAGCTAGGCTCTACCTTAATTAACCAAATTCAGGTTCATATGAAATTTTCTTTTAGGATTGTGATAATGGTGTGCGTGCTATAGCTGAAGAAGCCATCAAAAACATTTACGACGACAATTCCAAGCAAATACTCAGTGATAAACATCGGCAACTAACTAACACTTGTGATTTGTTAAGGTATGTTTTATATTCTAATTAAATCAATAACGTCATAAAGTATAAACTATTTTTAAAATGCGATCACATGCACGGCACACTTATATATTGATGATTATATGATTAAATATGTTTTCAGATTTGCAACAAAAAGTAGCATATCATCAGCTGCTGCCGCTAATTATGAAGAAAATCTTCAGAATTTACTCGAGACCGAAGAGAAAATTCGTGAATTTTTGGATGTTCAAAACGAATCAGGCCAAGAGGAGCAACCTGTAAGACTTTATTTGGAATTAACAATACAATAGTTTTAGTTTTTTGAACTGTAAAACCGTTAGCTAGTGATTATGTATTAGATAGTATTAAAGATAATAAAGACGATAAACATTTACAGGATAAAGAACTACAGGAAGCACGCAAAGAAGCAGTTAAAGATGCACAAACAGCCCTCTTCAAAACAATAGTAGCTGGCAAAGACAGCAACTTGCCTCAAGTACTAACACAATACGCTCTTAAATTGGAAGCTTCTACACCTAAAGACAGTAACAGTCGAAGGAAGTAAGTCAAATATTAAATAATAGAAAATTAAATTGGTCTGAAATTTAAAAAAAATAGTGCTAAAACTTCTTTTAAAGGCCGTCATGGTATAGGGGCTCACTTATTAACCGAAATATTGGTGTACAAAAATATAATAATGTTTTGAATAAGCAAGAAATACTAATGTGTGTGCTATATTTTAGGCTTTCAGAACATCTTAACAGTTTGTCGAACTTACTAAAGAAGCTATCACACACGCGGTGCAGACAAATTGCGACGTGGCAAGAGGGTGATAATGATGATGTCATCGATATTACTAAAGAAATCCAACAGGTAATGATCTAGATTTTAACAAAAGCTTTATAGTCTCTATTCTAATTTATCTGCAAATAAAATATTTTAATCTTACTTTTTAAATGTTTTAGGAACTGAATTCGTTTGATCTTGGAGTTGAGAAAACAAAACCAGGATTACAAACTGTTAATGAAAATGATTTGGACAATTTATTCCAAAATAAGAAAATATTTGTATCTGGTGATGAAAAGTGAGTTCACTTTCACGTTTATTTTAAACGCAAGGGTAGCGATATTTTAAACAATATTGCATACCCAAAATAATACAACTCAGAACATTTACACATTTGAAATTATGATATTCCGTTCTATACTTTCTGAACCTGTATTTTATTTCAATTAATTAAAAACAACATTTCCAGGGAAATACAAGTCAAATTCGACCAACAAACACAAAAGCTGAATACTTTAATAGGTGCTGTAGTGGAGTGTTCTCAGAAACCGGAAAATTTGGCCAGAAATGTGCATTGTGTCGCTGCATCTGCTGCTGAAGTTGCTTCTATTGCTAAATCTATGAAAAATAAGGTAATCAAAGTGATAGGAGAAATTATCATTAAATACTTTAGAGACATCACTGGAAATCTTACGTAGTTTTCACTTCTTGTGTTAAACATAAAAATTTTAATTTTATCAGATCAAGACAAAATATCTATTAAAATTTGCAAGGAAACAAATAAAACTTACTTTAATTACAGGATATAATACAAGAAAGTAAAATAGAAGAAGGTATTAAGGAACTGAAAAGTTCAACTTATCACCTGTTGAAGACGTCAGAGTCGGTAAGTTTGGACGCACGAATTTTCTTCAAGACCTAGGTATTTTACTATTCTGTTTAGTTGAATTACACGAACGGTATAAATTTTATCCAGATCATTCAAATGGTTTCCTAGCTTCTAATGTATTTACAATTTTTTTTAATGAACGTTTTTTACAGGCACAAAACCCAGCTGGCCGACGAAAACTGCTTGACGCCTGTCGAGCTCTCAGCGAAGCGCTTAATAAACTAGTAAGTTTTGCATTCTTAACGTAGAATTATTTACCTAAATACATCACTAAACGACTAAAATATGTCTGCAGACAATTTATTGTCTACATAGATGTACGTAGACTTAATTCTTGTAAACATCTTGAAATATTATTTGTTAAATTAAAATAATGATAATCCTTCCCAGGCCCGTTCAGTCTCTCCCCTGGACAAAGCCCAGCGCGACTGTTCAGAGCTACAGAGGAACCTTCAGCTGCAGCAGAGCTTCGTCAGCACAGACCAGCCGGGGTACGCGTTCGGTTTTGCGGAGTGTGTAGACGCGTTGGTCACTCAGCAGGATGTTATACGTAAGTAGTTTGGTACTTTAATCTCGATGGTTGGTTTAGTATTTTAGTCGCAGTTGCCAGTCAAAAGGCCGTTAAAAAGTTCTGACATTTCTTCTGTTTCAGTTGAACTAATAGCAATTCTTTTGGCTAGGTCGTTAAATGATTCAGATATTTCTTCCAATTCAGTTTTAATTGCAATTTTTCATGAACGTTTTATATATTATGGGTGTGTGTTTGTTAACATCACTGATAAGCCACTTTCACCATCAAATCTTCATTTATTTAGATTATAAATACTCTATGTTCTTCTCTTTTCTTTTGAATGTTATGTGATAGTATTTTGGGCTTTGTTGAAAACAGTACAAAAATAGATTCGTACTATTATAAACAGAGTTTTCCACCAATCCCGACCATAATTGTTAATTACAGAAAAATTACAAAGTGAAGATCTAATGTCCCGTAATGACTGCATCACGACACTACGATACGTTTCCACTGCAGCATGCACCAGCGCTAGCCTTGCTGCACATTCTGCTTATCTAGTAAGTGTAATGACTCAAAAGTGACAAATCCTATAGATAATTTAGTTTTATAGCATTAAATGCTTTATAATTTACAATTTTTAAGAATAGTAAAATGGATCACGAGGCGGGATTCGAACCCACGTTTTTCTGCCATTATATTATATTACCAAAAAAAAATGCTATTTCTGTGATCTCATCGTCGTGACTTCACAGAAATTCGTAATATTTCAGTAATTAACAAATTCAAAGTTTCATACAAGGTATTCAAAGTTGTAAACGAAAAAGCAATACTTATATTAAGTCAACTAATAATCAATATTTGATTTAAGGTATCAATCTCTGAAGATGACAATGAAGTGGCAAAGAAAGGACTAGTGGATAAGGACAGACTTACCAACTTAACAGAAAGTATTGAAGAAGTTGTATCCAAAATTATGTACACAAATGATATTGGACTGGTAAGTGACCCCATAAATTTTTGCTTACAACATTTTTTGGTGTGATATTTCTTCTATAAAATACGTATTAGAAATAATTTTGATGTAAAGATAGGTAACTAATTGAAAGTGAATGAATTTAAATTGGAGATATTATTTAAAATAGAAGAGAAAATATAAAAAAAATTGAGGCAAGCTTATGATATAAGTTCTTAACTAGGTAAAGATAAACATCCGTTTTTCACAATTTCAGGTGAAGAATTTAAATACAGCTCTAAATACGAATGTTCAACAATATTTAGAAGTTGTTGAAGATTGTTGTAACAAAGTGAACAAAGAAGAAAGTGAAAAAATAAAGGAACTCTCGAAGGAAGTAAAGCCAGCAGTAACTGAACTTCAACAGGCCATACATTCAACTCCGTATAAGGTAAATTATTTATAAATTAAACTTAGAGAGTTGTAACTTTATTGTTATTCATTCAGAAAATAAAATATAACTGGATTAACAGCAAATTAAAACACAATTTATACCAGTTGCAGTAGGAATATCAATTTTCCAATTATCAATTTTTCAACACAAAAAAAATAGTATTTCTATCTTTACACTATTGAAGAAAATTTGGCGAAAACTTTACTGTACCGTAATTTCAGGTGAATAAAAAAATGAAATTTCATTTTATATTTTAGGCTAGTAATAGTAAACTTATTCATTTCAGAGTAAAGATATATTGGTAAGCAGTGCAAGAGTGTTAGAAAGAGTTCAAAGGATAAACTTCACGATCAACCGCCTGCCGCTACCGAAACAAGAAGATTCGCCAAGCAAACGTCAAGATGTTAAAGAAATTGTTGACAATGCAAGGTAAATTACAATTAATAACTGATTAAAAAAAGTATATTGAAACTAATATATATACATAGTAACTGTAGATATTACTGGAATCGCCCAGTGGTATAAACATGAATATCTATAAGTACAAATTGTTATAAGGCAACATGCCTTTCCAAAATAAGAAGCAGTAAGTAGGTATAGGTGCGATTTGCGAAAACTGAACATACTTTAAAATAGACGTAGGTAATATTTCAAAAAAACAACAACTCTATTATAGTAGATGCAATAAATCCACATGAGAAGATCTACATTAAAATCGACGTCATTGAACAAAACAACATGTTTGAATATATAACAATTTTTGCTTTATTAGGAATTTACTATCAAACACATCACATCTGGTGAAGCAAGTGTCATCATCAGAGGAAGAGGTGATGACGTGGGTGATGTACGGCAGAGACAATGTGATCAAGGCGTACGAAGCTCTGCTGAATTGTGTCAGGTAGGCATATAGATTGGCCAGTCTAGAATATTTTTGGTCTTGCAAATTGTGAAAACTGTTTCCGAAATCATTAATGTGCTCATAAATTTATTTTATTGATTTATTTTTCAGGGACAAAGGAGTAAAGTCGAAACTTGTGCAGTCAAAATCAACGAAAGAGGTATATAAAATTTAAAATACTATTAAAATATAATACAATATCAAACTATCCTTTTCGCTGATTTAAACAGTACTTTATACTTACAAGCAATTGTTCAAAATCGTATTTTTTATTCCAGGAACTTGATACGCCACCAAAGAGTAATCTTCAAATACAGTAAGTAAACTTTATAGCTTTTCTTAAAGAGATGTCTTAAATACTTGAAGATGTTAAAATTTCCTTTTTGATAACAATACAATCTTTACAAATGCATGTGCTGTGAACTTCTTTTTCTCTTAAGTTCCTCTTTCCAAAATCCATATCCAAACTAAACTAACTTTGATTTACTTCTGTATAAAGACGAACATCTAACGAAATTTCGCAATAAATTGTAAAATTATTATTTTACATACAACTTTCATCTACACCTGAAAGCTGAACATTAAATTATTTATTTACAGGATCGAGCTAACGAACAAGTGGCTGCAAAACCCAGGTTGCAAGCCGGATGTTAAAGCCGCTGCTATAAAGGCAGCACAGCATGTCATCGATATGGGTGACCAGGTAATTCTCAATTATTCATCTCTACACGAACGTGATAATATTATAATCAAAGAATATCACTTTACATAACTCGATAAAATATACTTTTGGTAAAATCTTCGTAATATTATTGAACTATTTCAAATGCAACTACGGAGTTTCTTGCCGGCTCTTCTCCGTAGAAACTGCTTTCCGAATCGGTGGTAGTTGGTAAAACTATGTTATGGCAATTCAAAAGTGCTTCTAGAAAAAGTCTAATTGAATAAATGTTAGAGTTTGAATTTGAATGAATATTACTAATATTAATTTATACGATATTCATTAACAGATGTGTGAAGACTTAAAAGACGCTGAGAAAGAAGAAATGTTACACGTTGTTCATGAATCAAAACAACTCCTTAAGGATTGCTCGCAAACTTACAATAGCGAGAAGGCCAGGTAATACTTGAATATAATTTTTATTTATTTAATGCTATAAAGAAAAATAAAAATTTAATAAACAGGATTTAAAAAAGGTAATCTATCTATATAATATATAAAACTCAAAGGTGACTGATATAGTGATCTATCAACGCACAGCCCAAACCACTGGACGTATCGGGCTGAAATTTGGCATGCAGGTAGATGTTAGGACGTAGGCATCCGCTAAGAAAGGATTTCCCGAAATTCTTGCGGGAACGGGGAAAAACGGGGATGCACGTACAAAGTCGTGAGCGGAAGCTAGTGTAAAATAAATTTTAGCGACGTGCTTTATTTATCAATTAAATTTCTTTGCAGTCTTCTTCTGGAGAGACTTCGAGATCTTAAAAAGATGCTGGAACGCGGAGTTGTGACCAGAGTGGTGGAAGACTTCTTAGAAGACCAGCCTCTGGAGGATATGGAAGCTATACATAAAGAGAAAGGTAAAATATATGTTAAACTAGCTACGGTTTCAACCGCGTGGCCCCACTCCTGTTGGTCTTAACGTGATAATATATAGCCTATAGCCTTTCTCGATGAATGGACTATCTAACACCGAAAGAATTTTTCAAATCGGACTAGTAGTTCCCGAGATTAGCGCGTTCAAACAAACAAACCCTTCAGCTTTATAATATTAGTATTAGTATAGATTTTAAAGATTTTATGGTAAATGTGTATCATGTAGAAATGTCCTTATCCAACATTGTAAACGATCGCTTTAATTAAAAAATGTCAATCTTCACGATCTTTGCCCACGAAAAAAACGACTGATTCATTGGTTTTCAAATTCATGTCCTTAATTGTACTATAATTTAATTTCAAATATCCTCTCCAGATGCAAAGAAACGAGAATTCCTCTTAGATAAGAAGATAGCTGAACTCTTGGCACAACTGGGCAGGGTGAAGAGAACCGCTGCCTTCGTGTCTGATACCAGCACTGCGCCAGTACGGCAAGAACTGCTGACTGTCAGTGATCAGGTATGATGCGGTGAAACAAGAAGATATTAACCAAGCAAAACTTCCTTGATCATAATATCCTAAATTATGTCTTATTACAAATGGTTATCACTCAAAAATATTACGAAACTTCTTTCCTTTTAAAACCAGATTATGAATGAATAAATTATTGAAATATTCCACAAAATTAAAAACTTAAATAAACGCAGAGCTGTCTGTAAACATCTGACTAATCTGCCAACATTTTCTATTAACAGGTAGAGCTTTTGGCTCCGTCTTTAGTGAAAGCAGTTCAGGAAACCGTACGGAAGCCTGAAGACGAGGTAAGGATTGAAATTTCACTTACTTGCTAAGCAATGCGTACAATTTCAAAAACATCTTCTATTATATTATTGTTCATGTTAACATTACGATTCTGCTCTATTGTGTGTTCAAAACAAACTATTTTCGTCATCAATTATTGAAACATGTTTTGATACGGTATATTTTTCCCCTAGATTTTTACATGAATTATCTATTAACTATTCAACGTGCTATTTATTTACATTACCTACCATTACAGGAGGCGATAGACAACTACAAGAAGCTGATCCTGGAGTACGCAGACTCTTTGAGTCATGTCCGCGACCTCTGCGACCGTGCTGTAGATCCCATGGACTTTGCGCAGGCTGCTGGTAAGGTTTAATATTATTATTTTCTATTGTGCAATAAATATACATTAAATAATTTTATTACCTTTTCAGTGACCTACATCTTCATCTTAAGTAGGCTAAACAATGAACATGTTTTAATCCTATAGATTTTTTCACTTGTTCAATATTTTAGTTGCTTCACAGCTCAAATTTCACACATCACCAAGATATAATAGGTAGAATCATATTATTATAAATTGAACATTTTAATTTTAAACTGCCGATGTGTTTTAGGTGAAACAATGGCACGTATCAAGGAAAGCTCTCAAAATGATCCACAGAAATCATTACATACTTCTAGGATCATTACCAAGTAAGTACGATTATTTTTACATATATTATAGTGTACATAAACATATTATTATGATCTGCAATTTAGCTATATCAATTTCAATTTCAACTTCAAATTTAACTTATTACGAAAACTATCCAACTGAAAAAGACCTTTCCAAAAATGGTTGTGTTATTTATATTCTATTTTTATTACCTATGGGGTCACGAAATAGCCCAGAATGAATCCTATTTCTTGTTATATCGCATAATAGCTATATTAATGTCCCTATCAAATTAAATCGAACTAAAAAACCTCACTCATCCAGTATCCTAAGACCTAATATAACTTATACGTTTCAGGCTTGGTAACCGTGTGGTAGATGCTGGTATGTCCAGCCCTAATGTGCAGAAAGACCCAGAATTACAGAAAACATTAGCTGACATCAAAAAGAGTATATCGGCTGCAGCAAACGCACGCGCGGATTTGATTGCTGAGGTAAATTATAATAACTAGGTATATGATTGTAGTTAATTTTGCCAATAATTTCACTCATTTTTTGGTATTTAACTTTGTAGCTGTGGTTATAGTTTGTTTACTTTAATAACATCGCTTTAATTTTGTGTGTGAATTTAATGTTTTCCAAATTATTGCACTACTGGGTTGGCATATTTCAATTAAATTTATTTACCAGGTTTCCAGGCTACTAGTAAATATAAAAGTTTAATAGCCAGCTATCCATGAATTCCTTATAAGATATTTAGTGAATTAATATATTATGAAACATTTCAGATAATACGAAAAACGGGTGAGATCGAATCAGCACTCGGTGGAGAGACCATTTTCCAGAAGGAAGCAGAGCCAGACCAGCCTATCTTTGTAAGAATCATCTAAAATCTTTACTTACTAAAGTTATTATACACATTTCTTGAAATTGAATGGAGGAAACGTTTTCATTTATATTTTAGAATAGCTGTTACCACATTGGTTACCACTAGATATTTTATTTCTTTCTTTCTTACATCATAAATATATAATAAGGAAATTTTCTATAGAGGTACTCGAGCTTATCCATTCAAAGTGCGTTCGAAATCTGTTTAACTTTTACCCCTACATGTCTACGGGTCTATATTTATACAAATAGTTTATCTCTTCTCCATTATTAATTCTGTATTATTTCAGTAACAAGCGCTTTTCTGTGTAACTAGTTCAATATTTTAGGTACAACTTGTGTTTCCAGGCTGCAGCCCACGGTCTCCACGCGGCGGTACGTGATTGGTCAGCGCGAGACAATGAAGTGGTCGCCGTGGCCAAGAGAGTGGCCGTGCTTATGGCGCAACTATCTCATCATATGTATAACGGTAGGTGTTATATGTGGGGTCGAAAGATCTTGGATATGGGGCATAATAACGAGAATCATACCTAGTATGAAACAAACAAACTATAGCTATTTTGTCCTTTGAAACACCCTAAGAAAAGTATTGAAAACTATCTATTAAAATAAAAGACGAAGTTCATTGTAACGTCTGTTTATCTGTTTGTGATAAACTCAAAAACTGCCGCAACGATTTTCATTCTGTATTCACCAATGAATCATGTTTCTACATTCTCTAGGAAGATGGAAAGTGTTATTATCACATATAAACAATTATATGTGATAATAACACTTTCCATGACACACAGATTACAAAATCTAAAGTATTTTATTAATTAATAGATCGCAAACGAGAGCTGATAGCAACATCAAAGGCGATAGTAGCGAAGTCCCTTGAAGTGACGCAGCTTGCGAGGAAGCTGGCCCTGCAGTGTACAGACATGAGGATACGTAATGTATGTATTTATGTATTTTAAGCTAAGATTAATGTGTGAGCATTGTTATTATTTTTGACTAAGAAATTAAAGACTTTTTTACGGATTTTAAACGCGATTTATGCATAATATTCGTTCGCGATCGAAACGTCGGGATACTAATGTACCTAATTTAAAACCGTTAATAAGTCTTTAATTTCTAAATATAATATAATACTTGCGCAAAATCAAACACAAGAAAAAACTATATTTTCGACTTTCCATAATTAGATTTTATTAAACCTGGCCTAAAAAGAGATTACTTAATCAAAATGTATACAGGGCTGCATCGAATGTCAATTTGTTATACACTCTTTAAAAACACATCATATCATAAAAATATTCAAATTAACACGCAAACAATTGAAATCTACAATAGTCCTTGAATTTAAACAAATCACATAATCTTCTGACTATGTTCAGTAAGAAAACTCAAAATATTTTACATTTTTTTTCCAGAATTTACTTCAATTATGTGAAAGAATAATAACAATAAGCGGTCAGTTGAAGATGCTGACCACAGTCAAAGGCTCTTCTTTGGGACATCAAGGTTTGTTTTTCCATTATGTACTATTTTATGATTTTATGAGGTACAGCTAGTCTAAATTCGACATTATTACAATTGAATAAGATTCACGTTAGCGTATCTTGGCATGGTAATGATGAATGTATGGATGTTTGCTACTCTTTCGAGTAAAAAATACTAGACAGATTTGGATGAAACTAGGAAAGGTCAGAATAACACATGATCTACTTAAGTATAGAAATACTAATGATAATACAATAATGATAATGCATGCGGGTGAAATCGCGAGGCACAGCTAGTATATCTCTAACGTTGCATTTACATCAAACGAGCGAATGCTCTCTAACCTCACTATATAAAATTGTTTTAGTGTAAACAGGCGTAGAGCATTCTTTCATTGTTCTTAGTGCGTTCGTAAAGATTCTATGCAATTTTCTAATACTGAACAACACTGAATACGAGTTTTCATTTACATTTGAAAGAATGCTCTTGCTCTAGCTCTATGTTCGTTTGATGTAAATGCACCATAAAACCATAATAAAACGTTTAACATATTCATTTACTAATTTTTAACTATATTTCACAGGAAGCGAAGAAGATAAAGAAGCGATGAACATGCTCGTGGGGAATGCGCAGAACCTCATGATTAGTGTAAGTAATCAATTATTAACTTAATAATTCTTAGGTTTTATAAATAAACACACTGTTCAGGATTTTTTTTTGCAATAAAGATTGTTTTGTAATCATTTTAAACTTTATTTTTGTAATCTTCCATTGATTAATGTTTTTAATAGCCGCAAGCTTTTACTTAAATTGTTTAACCAGTGAATCTGACACGAGATAATATTATTAACTATCTAAGAGTAAATTGTCATAGGTAGGTACCATTATCCTTTCGCATGTCTGAACTGATTCGTTATCATCCATACGAAATATTATTAAATAATTTAAAGATCATAATGACCAAAATCATTGCTTTTAATTTTATTCAATTATTTTTTTCCTATTTATAGATACGAGAAGTTGTTAGTGGCGCAGAAAGTGCATCTGTCAAAATCATGTCGCAAAGGGGAAGACGCATCAAGTGGGTGCGAAGGAATTATTATTAAATATTTTGTACAATTTTATCGTAGTTTATAAGAGATTTATAATAAATTTATATTTTATATACCTGTGTGTTTTATTTATTTACTCCTTTATATTGGCGAGATTTATTAGTATTTTCTTGGCTTTAAAAATTGTCACTCAGTCGTAGATTTAATAATTATTATATCTAGAATGACAAGTAATGTTTTATAAAATTTAAAATTATAATATATAAAGGATAATTGAAACAATAAAGATCATTGATATAAAAAAGTCTACCTCCAATATCAACACTACTAGGTATATAGTATAAATAGCACGACACCTTTTACGAGGTTCTGAATATTTTTGCATATAGTACTTAAGGCGCTTTAAATTTTAAAATATTTTTTTACTTAGTTCATTCATGTATACCAGTATACCTATTTTGCTATTTTATAAAACACTAGCTTACCGTCCGCGGCTTCGCCCGCTTTGTCTAAAACCTAATAAATTATATACTAAAACCTTCCTCTTGAATCACTCTATCTATTAAAAAAAAACCGCATCAAAATCCGTTGCGTAGTTTTAAAGATTTAAGCATACAAAGGGACATAGGGACAGAGAAAGCGACTTTGTTTTATACTATGTAGTGATTCTCCATCAATAAAATATTACAATTGAACAAATATATCCTTCAATAAAGGAATAATAATTGTAAGCGGACTCTCATTTTTTCATTAAAATCCTTTTCTTAAAGAATGAAAGACAAACAACAGAATAATTAATATTTTGACTAACATAATTTCAAAGCAGGCAATCTGTAAGATACATGCGATATTCAAAACGATTAGTTTACGATAAATCGTAATGTATGCATGTCTTGTCGTATAGCTACAAGACATACCTCCGTCTGATCGTCAACTCGTATCGATCCGATTTAGTTTGCCCCTACTAAGGATTAACATGCGCGAAATTCTCACTTCTATTGTGATACACAAATTCGACGACAAATTAATGAGTTTTATGCGTAAATAGATTTACTTAATGGTTGTAAAATTCACATACAACTATTTTGTTTGGTTGCAGCATCACGTGTCGAACAGCTGGACCGATTTTGATAATTATTATCATTTTGGTGTGTTGCGTTATTGTCAAGAGAATCTTAAGACATTTCCGGAAATAATTAAATTAAAATTAAGAAAGCATTCAAAATTATATTAATTGTATTTAGTAAATTGTGAGGTAGTATCATTTTTGATCAACAATAAATAGTCATTTAGAAAGAATCTTATTATTATTTCCTACTTATATTTGTAATGGGAAAGTTTGTAAGGATGTGTGGATGTAATTTCAAACATTTATTTGTTCAATTAGATCTGTTCCTCTTTCACACAAAAACAGCTGATCAGATCTGTATGAAATTCAGTTTTGAGATAGATGTTAAGGTGAATTAGCATAATATGCTTTTACCCTACAATTTACTCAGACTTTTCAATTCATATTTTTAATTACTATGATATATAAAAAGCTAGTATAATAGAGTCATTGTTTAATTACACAATTAACTATATGGTGAGGTTTACTAAAATATACAACGTAAACATACATCACAGAAACCTTTATTTTAATAATCTAATATCAAATATAAAAAGTACCTTTTGCACGTAAAAATAAAAGACAAATGGACAGGTAAAGATAAAAGAATACAAAATGCAATCATAATTTTTAAGATGAATCGTTACGAATTTTTAACAACTTTTTTAATTCAATATTTCTTGAAATAGATAACAAAATATATATTCACATCTAAGTGGACCTACATACATTCAATAATGTATAAGAAAACTTAATACGTACGTAACTTATCATTAAAAAGTAACACTACAATTAATCAACAAAAACTATTGCATAAATATATCCGAAGACGATAGCTTTATATCATGTCCATGCGAGGTATCGCTGCGTTGTTTTTGAACAATTTGCTGAAGATCATGCTCCTGTACGATAGAAAATATTTTACTTTTCGCTACATTAAGATGGTAAGGAGAGAACGTTCTTAAAGTCGCGCCAATACTGAGTAAAAATGCGTCAACTGGATCTGATGAATCGAAATCAGCTGGTCCTGACGTGTCAGCGAATACTGGAGAAGATTCTTGTTCTTGCATATCAATAACTTCGCGCTTTTTCTTCCGCCTTCTCTCTGTTTTTTCCACCTTTGGTTTTATCGGTTCATCTGAATCTTCGCAACTATCACGACCTTCACAAGTTTCATTCATGTTGTCACTACCTCTATCTGAGTCCTCTTCGCTTATATGTACAATGTCTCGGTAGAAAGGTCTCAAGAATGACATCTCTTTCTCATATTTATATTGCTTCCGTCGACTGCCTTTATTGTTTGTTAACTGCCGTAGGATTCGCCGGTACACATCTCTTATATTTATCCATCTGTCTTTGCAATCCGAAGCTGAAAATAAAAAAGAAGCTTAAATTAGACTTGAATAAAATTAATCATCAAAAACTCATAATTTTTTAAATACAGTAGGTACTATAATTAATAATTATGTGCAGATGTACTTCATAAATCTTGCAATACCTACAATTAATAAAGGCACACATAATAAAAAAAAAACTATTTAAAACTAGCGGTCCGCCCCGGCTTCGCCCGTGGTACATATTTACGTTTTCTCTACATAAGAACCATCCTCGTACTTCAAGGAATATAATAAAAAAAGAATTATCGAAATCGGTCCACCCGTTCTCGAGTTATGCGCTTACCAACACATTTTGCGATTCATTTTTATATATAAGAAGATTATTATTAATAAGTCTTATGACTTATCGCAAATCGAGTAGTAAATGAGTTCGAGTAACTATAGTAGGAACTCGATTACATACAAACAGATAAAAATCGTCAATTATAAAACATACCTGGCCGCTTCAGCTCGTCACCGATCTTTTGCCAAGCAACCTCCCTCGAATTAAAGTCCATATATTTGACATGGTTGTTATCATACAGCACGGGGTTTTCTCTGACGAGTTTTATTAATTTCTTGTCGAATTTTTCGGGCGGCGGGAACATGGCGACGCGGCAACGTCGCACGGTCGTGCGCGTCGTACTCGATGTCGTGGTCGTGAATCGTATTATCGTAACGAGCAAATGAATATAGAATCGTGTTACCAGACTTGGTCTAAAATTTCCCAAGTCGCGTTTGATATTAAAATATTAATTTTAACTACAAATTTGCTGACTTACGTTGAGATATTTAATTATTTGATTTTAAACAAGCACTTTTGTAAATTCTTATACCTTATTATAACTAGTTACAATAATTTTAATTCGTGCGCATTAATTATAGGATTCGAAATAGGTACTTAATACCTACTAAGGCAGATAAAGTTTTCAAGACCTATTAATATGTATGTTTCATAATAATTTTAACGATTGTTTCCTTAACTTAACTTAATGAAACAAATAATAATGGTCAATTGCAAATTATAAAATACATATATCTTTTTACCTTGAAATAGAAATAGTAGGCTATCTAAACTTATTTTATTATTATTTTTTTTTCATAAAAAATAACAATTGATTAAAGAAATCTGTTATTCAGTTGTGTATTAAAAAAGGTCAGTTTCTTCGACAATTACCTCTAAAATTAGGAACAGTAAAAGCAATAAACTGGCAACATTGATTTATTTTGACATTGGACGACTGTTCGTTCTGAAATCCGCCCATAGTTTTGTATGTTTAATTTTAAACAAATTTTTTGAATTAAATTCAATCTTAATTCAATAATACCTACAAGCAATGTGCTTTGTTCATATTACTTAGTAGAATTTGATGAATATTTTTATAACCAGATAGCTAGCAGCGTCTTACCTATATTTTGTAGCGTAATATCAAACTGAAGTAGGTCGTAGAATTCCTCGCAAGGACAATAATATATTACCTATATTTAGTAAATAGTAAATACGGTCTACTTTTAAACATAATAATATTATTTTAAGAGCGCCTGGCTCTTGATCCATCACATGTCGGCTATAATATTGATTTTTTTCACAGGTAGAAATAGCGGTGATGAGATTATAATAATATTATGCATTTGCAATGGCAAATTCAAAATTGTATAATTTTGTCATTTGCAAACCGCTTACGTTGTCCGTTTCCCGACTGCATTAGGATTATGCCGGAAAACTTTACTCCACATAGGAAATAAAAAAAAAATTGTCACAAAAGTCTGTCTTACTTAATATGATGAAACAACTAAAATTTCTGGACCTATTTTGTTTATTTGCTAGGTATTAAAAAGTTTCCCGTTGAAAAAAGAATGAAAATTGGGATTATAAAACAGCTTTATTACCAATAACATCACAGAATCATCGTTTTAAACATATTTACGTATGATCAGATAAGCAATAATTGACGCATCCTTTTGCGAATTTTTTACCCCCCTCAGTCGATATACCATAGGTAACATGATTAAACCAGTATTTATTAAAATCGAGTCGATGGCAAGATTGAGTAACAACTTAAAATTACCAGGATAAAATAGCCACATTTATTTCCTGAGATATAGCCAATTTGTGTGAATTTTCTATGGCCTAACAATTAACATACCCTGCGTTTATCACTATTCTATATAACATTTACCTAAAAAAAAATGCATATAACAACCATAATTTTCTCTGTGACAAATAAAAATCAGTCTAAACAGAAATTCCTATAACTGCATAGAAATCGATCAGTGAAAAAAATATAAAGTGTACTTATACCTACATACTTAGCCTACATACTTACACCTAGGGTCCTAGGGTCCTATAGACCACAGACAAATACACGAAAGTGCTATTCAAAATCTACTATCTATTATCCGTGCTAGTATTTGGCTGGCTGTCCTTTTCCATGATTTGCTGGAGCTCATAATCCTGGACAATTTGGAATATCTTGCTTTTAGCCTGATTCAAGTAATACGGAGTTAATTTTCTAAGAGTTGAACCTATAGTGATGAGAAACACGTCTAGAGGATCAGACGGGTTTAAATCCTGAAATTCGAAGGTATCATCTCGTTTACTTCGGAACACTGGCTTCATTTCAGTTTCCCGTCCAAAAACATCTGTCCCAAAAACATCTACGGGTATTTCTGCCTCGCTAGCTTCTTCCAAATAGTCCGCGTAGTCGTTGGAGCTCATTTCTCGGAAGTAGGGCAGCATGAAGGACAGTTCTTCCTCGTATTTGTAGTTGTAACTCTTTTGGTGCGGGTTGCGGAGCCGGTCCCGGAGCTTTCGACGCATCATGTCACGAATGTTGATCCACCGTGATTTGCATATGCTGGCTGGAAAAGGATAGATAATGCGATAAATAGGTTTAAGTAAAAAATCTTTGAATACGAACTTTGAATGCGTAACATTATTTTTCTATAAGAAATATTTAAAGAAGAATGCTGTCTAAAGCTGATATCTATATCTATACATATAATAAATCTGTAGAAGGGTCAATTCTTTACATTGAAAATATTGAAAAAATAAATAGCAGGGGGTGTTACTGGATCGATACCAAACCCAAATATGTGATTAAAAAAATTTTTGTCTGTCTGTCTGTCTGTCTGTCTGTCTGTCTGTCTGTATGTTCAGGCATCACGTGAAAACTAACGGTTCGATTTCGATGAAACTTGGTATAATTATACCTTATTATCCTGGGCATAAAATAGGATACTTTTTATCCCGGAAAAATACGTAGAAAAAAATAAATCTTCATTTTTCCGCGCGGACGGAGTCGCGGGCGGAAGCTAGTTATAAAGATAATTTTACTATTTGATTGTTTGTTCAATCACAGGAACTCACAGGAATTGGTGGTTCAAATTAAAACATTTCGTCTTAGTAACTAGTTAGGATTATATAAAATCTCATTTACGACCAATATAAGGAAACAATTAATTTTACATATCAACAGAGACAATATTAATTACAGCAAAATAGACTACAAGCCCGCATAGGAAAAAAATATGGGTCAAATGAAC
>CAJQZM010038247.1:14143-34585 GCA_907164665.1 Colias nastes | reverse complement strand
TATAGTGGAAACGCGCTCTAAGATCTGAGTAATATACACACCACTACGCAAAAATTTCTCCAAGCTAATTTACCTGTAGGTACCTATCTATAGCACTTTTAATGCGCCCGCCATACGCTTGGGGCGCTAGTGTTCATGGGTTCTCGTTTTATCACGCAAGATGGCTCGCTTTCCCTTATATATAGTTACTATACTCTTTGGTCTCCGAGACTTGCAGGATACTTGAATCGCCTGTGCGTATCGTAATGGGAGAAGGGCCTTATATCTGTGGGTTATGATGTGGTTATGACGTGCATAAAATTAGGGTGGGTGCCGCGGCCGCACCAGAAAACAGAGATATACTTACTAAAAAAAATATTTAAAGGGGCTTCCATACAACGAACCCAAACAAACCTGATTTTTTGCTAGATGTGGCGATAACGACAACACGCTATGTACCTACACGTATATGCTTCAAATATTCCTTAAAATATTCAAACAATATATAGTTATATATTCACTTTAAAAATAATTATTAAGTGACAATAAAACAAATATTTAAGATATACATAAGACACGTGATTTTTAAAAATAATGCGTACGGAAACCTTAGTGTCGATCGTCCCACTCGCACTTCATTTCTTTTACTTTAAAGGGGTGATAGACGTACGAGTAAGTACGCGAACTTGTGGCTCGACGACCTTTTTCGCTCGTGTGTCACCCCAAGTACGCGTACTTAAAAACCGTCGAGTAAGTTCGTTCACGATCCAACATGTTTGAAATTTTACTCGTAGCCCGCCTTCGCTCGCACGTCTGTCACCGCCGCGAGCCGCGAGCCTAGCCTGTCTAGCTATAATAGGTGTTACTAAGTGCAAAAGTTCATCATATAATGGCTCAGGCATCCTTAAATTATTACGCAAGTCTTCCTTCTACATCGTAGCTCCTTCACCAAATTTACGTGGGATAAACGCTCTCTTTTTGTAAGCCAGTTTTTCACCCACTTTTTCTAATTTCGTCTTCTTCTTTTAGTTTTATGAAAATAATTTAATATAAATATGAATGAATATAATATAATTGAATATTGGCGAAGGTATCTTTGAATCACGCCAAGGAAGTTTCACTCCTGACGCGTGGGCTCGGCGCACACGCTCTTTTTTTGTAAAGTACCCTCAAAATATAATAGTAAAAACGAAAATATCCTTCAATTTTTGAACATTTATTTTGTTAGAATGCTATTTACTTAAAAATAAGTGCTGGTTATTACATTAAAAATGTCTATATTTAATTCCTGAATAACATAAAATTCCTTCTGTTGATGACATAGAGACATTCGATATCGGTGACACGCGAGAAGCTACTGACCAAGCTCTACGTGTGTCACCGACGTCGAGCCGAGTAAGTACGCGAACTTAAAAACCGCGATTTTAAGTTTGTACGTCTATCAGCCCTTTTAGATAATAAATTCTAACAAATATGAATTGCGAAATAATATTATAATTTAGCCAAGTTATTTCTGCCCTCGGGCCACGGCTTCCCCTCATAGGCATAGGAAATTCTCACAGGAATATCACCAGGATAAAGAACTCATTTAAAAGGGGGCAAATAAGTTTTTTTTTACATTTATTTTCAGTTTATATGGGTACAATATAAGGGGTAATAAAATAGCAAAATATATAACTGAAATTATTTATTAATAATTATACTTGACCAACGAAATAATAACTCTAATTGCATCATCGACACAGCAACACTTAAAATAGGTTAATTTCTATAATATATTAGGTACTACATAATCTTGGAATAAACTTAATCCTTATGTTCTTTATCTGTTGTTGTAACTGCATTAGATATATAATTACTGACGTCAGAAGCAAACTTAGCAGGGCCACCAAGCTGAACAGTTTCTGGTATAGACAATTCCTCATTTAGTTTCTTAGCTAAGAAATATATTTCAGCAAGAGCAATAACAAGTGCACACATGACACCAAGTAACAATCGGAATCCAAAATCTAAATTTCCAACCATCCATTCAACGCCTCGGAATCCAAAGAGAAATCCAGCAAATATTGAGAGTAAAAATTGACCAATGGCAATTAAGTGCCGGTTTAGTTGTTTCACTGAAAATAATTATAGAATTAGTGTAATGTTAAGCATATTAGGTAGGATAGTGGTAATACAAAGTAAAGCTAGTCAGTATTTAATTTGATTATAAATGAAATATAAAATCAATTTAATTATTAGTGTGTGAGTGAATTACTCTTGATAGAATGGTTAATGCCACATTTATTCCTATGTTTTAAATGGAATTGTGTCATATTGTCATAGTCTTCAAAATAAAATACTCACTTTGATATGAAATGCTATCTTCTGGAAATCTTATTCTAACATTATCAACACCTTTGGTCATTTTTCTATATTCACGAGCCTCTTGCTGCGCTCTCAATTTCACACACCTTGCTTCTAGATCAGGATTTCTTTTTAGAATTTGATTATCAGGCATTTTAATATTAGCACCTTCTAATAGCTCATGCAAATATGGAATATCTTCTCCCTTCTGCCTTTTACTCTTCATGTAAATATAAAGCCAATCTAAATCAGAAGTAATGAGGAATTTCTTATTTTCTTCTTTAAGTTCTTCTTTCTCAGGCTTAACTTGGGACTCGTCCTTGTCACTGGCATATTCAGAATCTTCAACATCATTTTCATTGTTTGTCTTTGAATCTCCTTTTAACTCTTCTTCTACCATATTATCATCTTTTTCCTTTGTTTTTAATTCAGATTCAGGACTATCTTCTCCTGGATTTAATTTACCCATGACCTCTTTAACTTTTTTTAAATGTTCATAATCTTTGTCTGTTAGCTGAATTGTCTTTGTGTCAACATTTTCTATGGAAGTAACAGTACATTTATTTTCTTCCTTAATTATATGAACAATATTTGAAGGAACTTCTTTTGTTACAGGAATTGTTTTTAAAAAATTAACAAAAGCTTCAGTGGGATATATTCTGAGGTGTGTATCAACAAGAGAGCCCTTAAGATCCATGGCTTATTTATTAGTAATGTTAAGTTTATGATTTAAATCAGCGTATAAATCTCTCAGCTCTTCTTCTTTTTCTTCAAATGTATTATCAATTCGTTGACACTTAAAGTTCATATCATCAATGAACTGATCCCATTCCTTTTGTCGTTTTTCTTTATTTTCAAGTCGCTTTTTAGCACACTCCTAAAATGTTGAAATTAATTAAGTAGGTATGTCACCTCAATAAAAAAGGAAAAATGTATCAATATTTTATGTAATAAACATGATTTATTATGAATATATATTACCTGTTGTATTACAAGATAATCCTTCTCAACTTCCTCAGTCAGTGTTAAAGCTTGTTGTAACTTTTCACTAAGGACAGGCAAAGCTGCTTTTGAACTTCTTTGAATTTTATCCAATTGGGTATCTTTGATATCTGTTATATTTTCTAGAATATTGAAAAGATTTTCAACTTCTCTGTCACCACGTTTCTCCTAAAAACATTATATTTATTACACAAGACAAAACAATGAATTGATACAGGAAAATGTCACACAATAATAATTATCAAAGACTTGACATTGTAATTTGTAAGTGAATATATTTTCCTTTCTCGTATATTATTACTGTAATATTGAAACAATTTGTTCGAGTTTGAGTTTGAGTTCGAGTAACTGTGTCATACCTCAAATTCTTTTAACATAAACTTTATCTCTCCATTTAGGAACGGCCTATGGTCGAATAATCGAGTCCAAATTTCTCCGATTTCTAGAATGTTAGAAAAAATAATCAGTGCTGAAACTATTACAGTTGGAAATCATATTTCTTAATGGAGTCTAATATTTTGATTTCAGGAAGAAATTCATTGAACGCTTTATGAAAATATCTAAAATTATTGATAAACTTTACCTCGTGACAACTCCGTCATTATGTTTTTTTTGACAGGTACGTTTTGACATTAACAGCAATGTTGTCATTTCAGTGTTTGTGATTTCACATGTATAATTTATTTTTTTCCCTTTTGGTTCGTTCATGTGGGGATAGCTGATGAAGTGGTAATCTATCCCCTTTGGATGCAGTTTTGTGTTTATATTATTCAATGCATTACACAACAAAGGAATATGATATAAGATCCTTCAAAATATTTATTAATTCTATACATATTTTATTATACTACGAGTTATTTACTGTTAAGATATACTCTAAGTACATGAAGTAATTAATGCATTTATTGGTGAATATAGATTACATAATTATTATAAAATCCTCAATTTAGCAGTTTTCAAAATTCGTAGAAAATCCCTAATATAAGCGAAGATGATTTTAACTGGCAAACTTAGTCATGTGCTTTTCACACACACAAGTACCATAGACATTAAATGTGTCATTTTGTGTTTGAAAGATTGATAATTCCAATAAAACAGCTCAAATGCTCACGCTAATTCATTCTTTCGTGTGTTTATGGTTTAAAATTATATTTTTGCTTAGTGTATTGAAATAGATTTTATTGTTCTTTAGATCTCAATTTAAATAAATGATTTAAAGTACATATTATTAGAGGTCTAAACATATCAATTTTTACATCTATTGTAATATCAAATATGTATGTATGCCGAGCACCTTCCGAGCACATACCTAATAAAACGAAAACGTTATGATTTATAGTATTATAATCCTGTAATATTTTGAATGTCCATTAATAATCCAAAAGCGCAACTCAGATTAAGATATTATAGGTAATAAATTATAAATATTATTAATCGTAACGTGATCGTATCAATATATTTTGAATTTTGATGTCTGGTATTTCCTTAGGTATTTCATTCAATGTCAAGTCACAACTCGCAACTCACTATAAAATTATAAATCGTTCATTGTTCAATCAGTTTGTTCGTTCTTGTTGTCGAGCGCGGGTGTGTTTGTTTGTTATTTCAAATGCGAAATTGTTTTTAAAATCGCAAGTGCTTTGAATAAGTGTCCATAATGTGTTCAAATATTCTTGATTTTGAAAATGTTGAAAATTCTTTGCACTGATTGGAACGAATTTTGGTACGGATGTGTTTTACGTGACTAGGTTTTTGTGTAGTTTTTAACTGATTGTTCATTGTGGTCAACATGCCGGGTCTTATTGGCATTGGCGAATTTATCGAGGAAACAAGAGAGGATTATAATTCGCCCACAACTTCTACTTTTGTTTCCCGTATACCACAATGTCGACAAACCATCAACGCTTTGGAAGAGGTATGATATCCGCTTTAACATTTCAATATACGCATCAATATATTGTTTTAACTGACTATTTACGTACTTCTATACGAACTTTAACTAGTATAGTATCGTAGTGTAATACTATTAACGATCGGCTAATATTTGAATATTTTCCTGCGCTTACTCTTCCTCGTAGCTATTTAAATAATATACCTAAAACGTTTAAATTATTATTATAATATTACATCCTTGATAAACATACAGATATATATATATATATATATATACACAGCTTGTGTAGGCTAAATAAATTACTTTTCCTCCCTTTGTCAGAACATTTTATTTTACCAATATTTTTTATTGTTTCTTTCAATTAATTTTAAAATTACATTTAAGACAATATATTTTATTACTTACTGTTTTTATCTAATATTATAATAAATTCTCATTCTAGTTTAATGAATGAATAATTATAAGACATTTGTGTTTATTATTTATTATGTAAGAATATTATCTAATAATATTACATTTCATCCTATCCTAAAACAACAGTGCTATTTTACATAGTAAAGTTATTTAATTTATATTAGGTACAGTTATCCGCATATTTTGTATTCAAAAGATGAATAATGTGTATTCATAAGAATAAAATAAAGAAGTAATGCTACATACTTTTCTAGAAAAATATCCTGCAATGGTATTATCAGCATTCCTCCAGGTTACAATTTTGTTCTCTGTTTGCTATTTATTCTGCCTATACATATTTATTTATTTTAATGTTTTAACTATGCTCAAATTCAAACAAACTCAAACAGTCACAAACATTATTTATAACAGGTAGTAAGGTTATTGTTAGCTGTAATAATACAAAAAACATATTCAAACAATATAGGTTCTAAGCGGTTCGGTTCCACATTCTTTATCCGAACCGCGAGGGACTGGAACATGCTTCCTGAGTCTGTGTTCCTTGTTACCTTCTAGGGAAGCGCGTTCCATCTTAGACCACATCTCAGCTTAACATCAGGCGAGATTGTGGTCAAGCGCTTCCCTATAACCAATAAAAAAAAAAAAAAAGGTATTTAAACAAAATAACAGTATTGTGTACATAACTTTTATATTTTTAGGGACCATCTATTAAAAAAAATAGGAAATATTAAAACATTTGCATGAGTCAATTCATCACATTTCTCAGCAATATATTTCCATTAATTTTTCCTGACCTTTGTAATAAAATATTTAAACCTGTTTTGCAAAAAGTATTAGTTGTATCTTGTTGAATATTACTTATAAGTATATGTATATTTGAGAATTTGAACAAATTGTGCTACACAGTTAGATTGAAAAATAAAATTTATAAAATACAGAATAATGATAAGACAATATGTATTGTAAAATTTAAGATCATGTGAAAGTATTGTGTTTATTTATAAGCAGCAATAACCTGACTTATGTCTTTTACTTTCTCTTTTTTATAAAATTATGTTCTCAACTCTTCAATGTTGAATATGACTCCAATGTAGCTTTTTAAACTCATATAATTCATCCTCTCATAGATTACTAAAATTTGAATTGACTGTTTTGACTGCAAATCATCTTATGTTCAACCACTGTGGAGACATATATGAAATTGTGGTCTGATAACGCACATGAACTATATAAAATAGATGTACCTATATTGTGAAACAAACCCGTATTATAGGAGGCCCATGTCCCTGCAGTGGGAGTATATACATATGGGCTGATGATGATGATGATATTGTGAAACTCCCAATATACCTTTAATCATTTAATTTAATAAGTTTAAAGTGTCTTAACAGAATACTCTAGAGTATTTTTTGTTGAATTTAAATGTTTATTGCAAAGAAAATGACTACTAAGTTATCCACAGCCTGATTCTGCATTTATTACATTATGACCTTAAACAATTCAATTGCTTGAAATTATTTAAATATTTAACGAAATTCAAATACATCGAGACCTACTCAATTGAGACCTACTCAATTGCAGCATTACCTTTTTAAATAATAACAATAAATGAATCAACTTTTGCTCATAAAATTCTGTATGTTATATTCATGATTTTTACGAATTGAAGTACCTACCTACCTAGGTGTATATTACAGCAGAAGTGATTATTGCATGCAACCTTGTGAATCTAGGTCTGTAAAAAACTAATCACCTCACCATCAGCAGGCTACATGTAAAAACTAAATACATGTTAACTAGTACTAAACTAAAGAAATACTTTTAAAATGTATTCTCATTAATATTTCTGAACATCATTAGTGCAAGTCGAAACTCGATAGTCAAGACTCGAGAGTTTACGCGCCTTTGTTTAGTCGAATGACTTATCCCGACTATCCTATTATGATGATGCTCGTAAGAATTTAATGGTACTTATCGACATGTGATACGTGCAGCTCGTACAAAGAGTGCAACCAGAATACTCGACATCGCCTCGGGTTACAAGGTCAACGGCTTTCGCTATCAAATGAATTTATTCCGACATACTCGTTAGTGTTGTGTTTTCATTTACTTTCCACTTGGTTTGATAAAATTATTTGCTTTCGGCCACTGCAAGCTGTAACTTTGATATTTGATACGAGCCTCTTGGCCTGACTTCGCCTGGATTGACAATGAATTATAATTAAATTAACCAACAAAATGGTTCATACATTTACGCACAATGTGCATTTAATAGAATATTAGAATTTAGAAGAGCACAACGCAACGTTAGCAAACAATATCCAATAAATTTATAACGCGACTCTATATAATCAGATCAACAAAAAACAAGCAAAAAACGTAACAACAGTAAATACCTACAACTTATCAAGCATAATATAAAAAATCTTCGCATGAGTCAAATGCCAAGATCAAGTGCGAATAAAAGTTCGGTAATTGCATTGAATGAGTCATAGTCGTGAGAGGAGGACGATGTGTAACTCTTGTTCCTACACAGTTCAGTTACAAAACATTATTATTACGTACACAATATAAATAATAATATAATAAGCCATTAATTATAATGATAATTATGGTGATTATAATACTGTGTATTTGTGTTTATATCAGTAAACTGTGTCGTTAAATCTTGAGTAACCCATTGTTTTGTTTCGTGAAAAAACTTCCGCGTGTGCAGCATGTCTTTGTTTATATTGTTTCTTGTTAATAATTGTGAGGAATGTAAACATAAATAGCATTTTATTAAAGGCTTCTAAAATATAACAGAATTAATTTAAAGACTCGATGATCTAATTTCGAGCTCTGAATATTTTTAAACGTCATTTCCTGGATATAAAATGCAAATTAAACAACGAATAACTCACTCAGTATTGTATTAACACAGTTGACAGATATATATACTACGTTAAGTACGCAATCTCTATTTTAAAATATTTTAACATGCATACCTTTTAAATATCAGCTTTTATTTCTTTTGTATTTTAAGAATTGTCCACTACATCTACATCCTTTTTCGTTACGGATAATAATATGTAGTAGTAAATCGGTTGCAATTGTAGTACAATTAGCGATTTCATGGTTAAACGCACACAATATACGTGATAGGGACTTGAAACGAAGCAATAGTTTTATTCATTTTATATTTCAATTTTCAGTTGATAATATGTAATTATAAGTTATAACGCTTTTATCGCGAGAGCCAAGTGCGTCTCTACCATTTATTCAGATGATTCATAAAACAACACACGTAACTTAATATATTATGGTCTAAAAATCATAGTATCATTTTACAACTCTGTTATGGTACTCTCGACGACTTAATAACAATGAGACGCGCTGTTTATTTGTTGTTTACATTTATATGCCATTGTGTATTATAGCGATCGCTACATTATTGTTGTCTTTACTCGATGTGCAAAGAATGTGCGTCTTCGTGACCCAATTGTAAGCAGTCGACTGCCTGAATAAGGGTGCGGCTTGCGTAAACCTGTAGAACTAGGAAAGCCGTGAAGGAACAAAAAATAATATAAACAGCTTGATACTACAGAGAATACTTGTGACACAATTTATAATGCGATTTTAATAAGCCCGCGACAGCGACAGCTTTGCCTTTTAATATTTTTATTTTTTACTGATCTTTAGACGGAATTCGCTTAAGGTTTTTACTTTTTATTATATTAATTCTCTCGTCATATCAGATATTAAAGGATAGAGATGCAGTTTTATAAAACATATTTCAGTTATTTGATAAAATTTTAGTGTAATTCAAGAGTAACTAATTATACTTTTGGCGAATTATTTTTTCAAACCAACGATCGGCAAATTATTTTGGGTGTGTTTAATAAAAACAGTTTACATATTGTACTTAAATATATGTATTTATTACTACGAAATATATATAAACAGAATACCGTCGGCAATTTGTGTTAACCTATTAACTAATTTATCAACTTTCTCTACCATGCTCATTTTTAGCCACTCTCAAACTAAAAGCATCGGATATTCTCAAAGGCACGTATCGTTAAAAGGGCAGTGTTTATTATTAAGTAAGTGGAGCTGGAAATAAAGTGAGTTTTATTTAAGTTTGGTCCTGGTTACTCAATTTCGAGGGGTACTGATTAATTGCCGGCTGGTGCGGCAGATGTTTGTTGCGCATCGGAATTGAATGGCTCGTGGGTCCTATTGTGAACTCTTTATATCACAGGCATTGATAAAAAACAAGGTCAAGTCATGATGGTTGGAGTGTGCAGGAGCGCGCATATGTATTTGAATATAAATTGCTTTGCAATTGGAAATATAACTGAGAAGATACTCAGGTCAAAATAGTATCCTATACTCTTATTGTTTTGGTTACCTTTAAAACAAATCTATTGGTTGCAGACTCTGGATTTCGATCGAGACGGCCTAGCGAAACTCAAAAAGGCGATAAAGGCGATCCACAATTCTGGAAATGGTAAGTTATTTAACCTTAACAATGAGCCTTATTAAGTAGGAACATGAAAGAATGGATGTTAATGATTTTTACATTAATTTAATATCGGATATTTAATTGAACGTAGAATGCACTTAACTTCATGATACTAATAAAAATATCTTTCAATATTATTTTTATTATCATTAAATATGATGAAGAATAATAGACATAAGATATTTCGGTCGCGCGTGGTATTCCAAACATAAAGAACATCCGTGTCGCCAACGAGACGTGTCGGTAGGAATTCCTTTGGACTAAAACGATATGCTATATCGAGATGTTTAAGCTCCGTTCCACGGACGACACGATATTGCACCAAAATAGTTTCGGAAGTATCTCGGCTGCTTAAAATAGCCCAGACACTAGTTCGGCATTTGAATACTCTCTCTATTGATTTCCTTTTGGGTGATTTATCTTTCTGCTCGGTAACTTAAATGTTATGTGCTTTTTATCCGACTTCTTTGTATACAATTTAGATTGTTGTCGTAAATTGAAGATGAGGGAGGGTTTATGTGGTCAGACATTAGATTTGATAGATGGGTCGGTCCATAGGGACATTCACGGTTAATTCATTGACCCTAACCTAACATCCAAACTTTGTACCGCAAAACAGACGGTATGTTTGAACTTTGTAATTAGTATGTAGAAACATAATGTTACAAAACTTTAGAGATAGAGAATTAAAATATGTAGATACTGTGCTTAATACCGTACCCGGTACCTTGATACCGTACGCGGTACGACATCTTATCTAAAAGACGAACAAAGCACGGTTTTTACATTGATTTCAAATTCCACATTCAACGTTATAAAAGCAATTGGAAAAACTACATTGTATTTATTCCGCCTGAATTTTGTTAGACTGACGAAATGGAATGACCTAAATTCTGACACAATAGGTTTCAGCCACAGGCTTTATAGAATACATTGAACATCGTTAGATAGAATATATCGTAACGCGACTTTAGTAGAATATTACGTAGTCGTAATATACGTAGTCGTCTTCACATTGTCTTTGATTGTAATCCTTTAAAGTATCTATCTGGTAAGAGTAGGATAGGTAGTAGGATAAAGGAGTTATCTCTCTTCTATGTACGTGGACAATTTTTCAATTTATTACTAACTAGCTGTGCCGCGCGGTTTCACCCGCATTGCTCAGCTCCTGTTGGTCTTAGCGTGTTGATATAATTATAACCTTCCTCGATAAATGGGCTATCTAACACCGAAATAATTTTTCAAATCGGACCAGTAGTTCCTGAGATTAGCGCGTTCAAACAAACAAACAAACTCTTCAGCTTTATAATATTAGTATAGATTTCAATCAATAATGCTAGATAATAAATTACGCACATTTTTATTGTAAATTAATTAGAAGACATTCGATGAAATATACTTACAGTTAGTGAAAAGTGAATTAAAAATCATTAGAGACCTATACATATTTATTTGCATAGTATTAAAAAATGCTGTTCATTCCGGTCGATAGTGTTTGTCAGACTGTGATATCGGCCATGTTGGTAAAATATACCTGTTACACTGGCAGCATCTGGTGATAAAAAACTTTCACCGTTTGCTTTATTATTACGACATGTCGTCATCTTTTAGTAGCGTTCATGTTTTGTATACTTTTGAAAGTAGTTTCAAATTTTCCTAATTTTATTTCAGAAATCTTTTTTTTATTACTTTAAAAAATATTAAGTAATTTGATATTAGGATAAAGTATATAAATTGGAGAAACATCATGCTCTGTCTACTACTAGACTATTCAGGCAAGCCAATTAAAACGAAATTCGAATATAGTTTGAAAAGAGACACTTTTATGAATAGTAATATATTTTATGATAAATGTTTTTTAAAGCAGAAAGCTCTTGAAACTTAACTTGTTAACCTACTTAACCAACCTAAATTAGACATTGTTGGCGGCTGAAAAAAATATACAAACTATTTTTATTATATTGAAATGAGATATCTACGACTTGTTTTAACCAGTATACAGTATGATTGTTTTACTAATACAAATATTAGTGGGCTTAAAATTAACCTTTACTACGAAAAGGTCCACTAAGGTCCGAGTAAGTTTCCCTTCACGTGTCACCGAAGGAAAGTGGGTCGACGTCTGGTTTAGCACGCTCGAGATCGCTACAGTTTGTGTTCTAGGTTGGATTAAATTACAAATTCCACATATTATACAGAGAAAAGCGACCAATTATGGCGCTACTCGCCGTAGGGACTGGAAAGTTTCTTACGCGTTCTTTAATTAATACAATCATAGATAAATGATTGTGGATGAATGATGATGATCGGTCTCTATATCTATCCGGTAATAAGCAGTTTAATACTAATGAAAAGTATTGTACGCATACCGATGGAAACGTTGATTTTATCATGCAAATTGCGTATAGCAATAACAGGTTTTAATCACTTTCATCTGAACAAACTAAGAAATGACCTTTGACTTTCTACCATGCACTTTTTCTTCTCTATTATGTTTTAAATGTGAGCAAAAAATATTGTAAACATGATAAAGCAAATACGCACTTCGAAAGGTAAAATGTTATGAATGAACCTGTTGTTATCTTTCACCAGACCAGACACTAACAGATTTATTTATTGTAGTGATCACAACAGACATTATTCATTTAGATTGTGATATTTGTATAACATAGAAGTAGTATTATAACTTTTGAAATGAATCCAAAAAGATATTGCATTTGAAAACGAGCATTTTAGAGCTCGAATCAGTAAATGATAATAATATATTCGTCTCAAATTGTGTCCTATTAGCGAGAGTTCACCTGACCTACATTTCGTGTAGCTCGATAATGTAAAACCTCCATAGATAATGTAGAAAAAAATAACCACTTTCCCTTTTCCGTTTCTTCGGATCGGACCATTAAAGGAGTTTATTGACTTGTAATTCCATCGCGTGCTAGGTTTTGTTTACGGGTTGGTCGAAACTGGTCGCGCGGGTTTCGACTGCCGCAGCTGCGCAAGGTCGTCACTCGCGCAAAAAGCAAAACGATACGTTGCACGCCCGGTAGGTAGGGGTACCTTTGTGATGCAGTTCTAGAATGTTCGGCATTAGAGCTTAGGATGAGTAAGGTGGTAGATAAAAACATGTTGTGACTTCTTAAAATTTAAGATACCTTTACTTATCTAAGCAGTAAATGACGTTAATTACTGTACTTACTTTACTTTTTAAGCCATTTACATATTTAATGATTTTTGAACCAGCTTATTGGTTAAACGATTTGTGAAAAATTGGTGTGAGAATACTAGATGCTTCAACCGAATTTGTTTATAATTTATATTTATAATTTATATCCCATCTAACATACACAAATGCCGGTCGCATTATTTTTATCTATCACTGCATGCAATATGAAATAAAATATGTACTCACAAGCGATTTACATGCATGGGTTTTTTTCACAAAAGATAAACCTGATATTTTACCGATAAAACAATCATTCGGTAATCATTTTACTAACGTGTTTGTCCAAAAACGTGCTTTAAAATGTACACAGTATATCTTTAAACGCTGCCAATATAACATCGTTTATGGCCCACCCTTGGAAGTCTTCCAAGAAACGAAGGCGTTTCTTCCATTTGTATCTCTTTGTGGTTTATCGGAACGAGTATCGGCTCGCACGTGCTCATATTGAATAGGGGATATTGTTCTTGAATATGAATATTTTATTATGGGGGCTTATCTTAGATCCAATATGCTCCATGTTTAAAGCAGGCAATGTGAGAAATTATTGAATATATTGAGCTGTGTGAAACAGTTTTTTTATGACTTTGAATTTAAACATATTGCTATCAATTTGAAGTAAGTGTTCGTTTTTTTAGCGGAGCTATAAAAATATAACATGTATTCAAAAAAAATATTTATACAAAAGCCTTACAAACCAACGGACGTAGCTTATTTTACTACAACTGGCACCGTAAAAGCTAGTACACAAAAAATAGTTCCCGCTGCTCATAAAAACATGTTTGCATAAATAATAGCCACGTAGCTTTCATTTTCGGGGATTTCGTGTTGATTAAAAGCAGCTTGGGTCAATCCATACAAAGTGGTATGTTAAAGAGTACGAGCCTAGCGGAAAAATTGAAAGTGATGTATGCATTTAATATTCTGTGGATGTTGGGCAATGTAGGCTGTGACACGGACATTGCTAGTGTGTATTTCCCCTAGAATGTAAATGTAAATATTATAACCCAAGGAATGTAGATGAAAATAAAAATTTATTGCTTAATGTAAATATTATGATCCCTTTGGCCTATATGTTTATGCAGTATGGTTAGGGATATATTACGGTTATGAGCAAAAACGTGTAGATTTAATATTTATAAGACTATGGGGTTAGATATTGATATGGTGAGATAATCTTCTTGATCCTGTTTTTCAATCGCATGATTCCTTTAAATGAAGATGAAATGTTTCTACTGCTGCAGATTGGTATTTGAATTTGCATTAATAAATGTAGAGTTTCATGATACTTTAAGTAAGCTCACTTTAATAACGAACATTTCTATACGTTTTAATAATTTAGAAGAGGATTCGCTGCCAATTACTTTGGCGAGTTTATCTGGCTTAAAAATAATTAGTACTGGACGACGGACGTCCGCGTTGTGAAACAGTACCCTTTATCATATAACGCGACTATGTTTTATCCTCTATCTTGTAGAGTAAGCCGCTGTGCATTCGTAACAAAGCTTGGATAATTCCTTTTAAAGTCGTTTCAATTGCTAGATACCTCTTATCTATAGTTGGATTGAATTCTGTCTCGCAGGCAGTGCCTTGAACAATTTATTAATTTGTGAATAGGGGACTGAGTTATAGCATTTTCAAATAAAATTAAACTCAAATTCACACATTTAAGGCAGGATGGAGGCACGGTTTGATATTTGTTGGAATTAATTTAAATCTACACTGTCATAAATCATCCTCAATTTTTACAAAGTTATGGTGTTTTTCCACCAATAATGTGCGAGAATGTGTAGCGCGGAATGTGTTTGTAAATAATCAATCATATCGCTTCTGAGGCGTTGAGCGTTACATCCTCGCACATTATTGGTGGAAAAGCACCCTTAATTGGAGTCAGAGCGTCAAGGCTTTTCTATTGTCGGAGTTGGTGTGACAACAAAATATTGTTTGCAGCACACGTGGACAACGAGATGTACCTCTCGCGCGCGCTGGAGAGGCTCGGCGGGAACGCGCTCAGCAAGGACTCGGAGCCTGACATCGGGGCGGCGTTCTTCAAGTTCGCTGTCGTCACCAAGGAACTGTCCGCGCTGATGAAAACACTGGTGAGTTCAGAGTTGCTTGGTGAAATGTTGATGGTAGAGAATAGTTTAAAGATTCCGTTTTCATGTTTTAAAGGGCTAATGGCGAAAAGGTAAATGTAACTATTTACTGAAGCGTAACCTAAGACGCGTGTTTGTTTGAACTTTAAAATGTAATAAGTTAGATATTTTCTACAATATATTTTAAAGTAGAATGGACTGTTAAGTCCACAAATAATATTTTGTACAACAATTTCCCTCCTTCGCATTCCATAAATCTCAAAGTTGCTGCATCGTTTAATAAATCTGTATCAAAATATAAACGATGAAATATTGTAGCAGGAGAAATGTAAGGTCGAATTTGCGAGAATTTCAGCCCGCAAGAATTTTCAACAATTGCTGTAGATACAAAATAGTTGACTGCGTTTGGCTTTGTGATTCGTGTATTTGACTCCTCGCCAACCGCCGCTACATCCACAACTGGAATACTTCGTGCTATTATTGTTTTCCATTGTTTTATAATAGCCCTGATATCATTTAATAGCTAAACAGCATCTATTTCTGGTTTATTAAACATGTCAAATGTTCTTAAAAACGTTTATCTAATACACATAAGTATTTTAATATCTAAATTATTAGTCCGCGAGTATTACAAGTGGAAGTTTGATTAATTTTTCGCAAAAACTGCCCGCAAATTTTATTCTAGGGTATCAAAGTTAAAACAAACTTATCCTGGCGAGCGTTTTGTTCTATTCAGAATAAATCCGAAAGTATTTTTCAATCGCCTCTCGCCTCGTTTAAAATAAATTTGCATTTTATGATTTCATTAATGTTCTCTTTTATGCCTACTTTACAGTCAATTGAAACATTGAAATTTTATTCACTTTTAGAATTGTTAACTCTTTAAGAATTGTTTCAGCGTGAATATTAATGAAATTACCAGTTCGTTTTACTCGTATGTGCCCCAGTTCAAGTTGTTTGCACGGAACGGTAACTTACGGCCGTCGACCGACAATGATAATTTCATGATATATTATTATACATAGTAAAATTTTCAAGCGATTTACCTCAACCCGCCATGTAGATATTTTAAACGGATAACAGTTATGTGAGTCGATAAGGTGTTATCAATTTGTACGGTAGCGCAAAATCGTAAATAGTCATTTGAATGATTTTACAACTGTCAGTGACGTTGGTAATAAAAGTTATTTCACATCTTATTTACAATTCATATCTATGCAACTTAAAGATTCGAGTACCTATGGATGAAATCATGCTTAATGAATAGATAGATGATATTCCATCATATAAATTGCATGGTGTTTCAACGATGAGCTTAATAGAAATCACAGCATTGCTATTCATTATAAAACCTCATACTATTTTATGTGTGTTTTAAGAGTGCAATTTCCGGCAACAAACCAACTCATTCAAGATTGATTCACGGTTGACCTCGATAATCGTAAGAAAGTAAAATTGAATGCGTGAACTCGTGATGTTTACGGCGAAATGTGTTAAGAGCCTTTACTGTGTGCTTAGTTACGAACGACCTGAATTTTCTAAATTATAAATGGTATTAAATGAAAGCATGTTTTAGTCACTATATTACGTCTTAAGAAATCTTTTGTTGGAGTTTCTTACGTTGACTGTTTGGAGTTTTAAACCAGTGCACATTTTGGAATAGAAGTGGGGATGAATAATGTATGGAAAGTTTTCGGTTCGGATAGAGTTAGTTCACGATCTGTTTTAAGTGATAACATACCGCAAATTTTCTAATCCAACAGGGAATAAGAAAAAAATGTAATGAGATTATTCGTTGATGGCGTCATTTGTTTTTTAATCGGTACTAACGCACGCGATTCATTTGTTAAAATTGCGAGTTGATTTTTTGGAGTATCGTAGTTACAATGTACAATTTAGTTTTCTGAAATGTCAATGTTACTTCTTGCAACATCAACCATCTGTTTTCTTTGATGTGTGTGTGTGTGTTCTGCTAGTGTCTGTTCTAGGTGATTTTGATATAAATTAAACACATGTACGGACAGTTTTGTACATATAACTTTGTTTCGTTATGTACATGATGGTTCACAAGCTGTATATATTGCCTCCATGAAACATTTCAAAATTACCTTGTATATTCCATACTTCAGTCCTGATATCACTATAACTAGATTCATCGAACAGATAAAATGCCTTGAAGTTTTCATCTAAAAGTAATTCTTGTTGTTCGCAAGCGGAAATTATGTTATTGAGGGATCCCGAGACGGATGTCTCACAGATACCCGGTTGAAGGGACCGCCGAGATATAAATCTAAATTATACTACGAAGCCTCACTTCCTTATTACATGAACCTATCTGTGTCCAAGTTCATAATTAAAAAATTATAATGAATCCTGGTCACTCATTATGTTTGAAGAGTGATTTTTTGAAATAGCTTGATATTTATGGTGCATGATTTTTCCTGGTTTGTGCTGATAATGCTGCCTATTAATTAATTTGGTTTAGTACGTGTTTCGACTTTGCGATATGATTTAAAACATTTCCTTTAAATGGACTGATATTATTAAAATTATTATATTTCGAATTAACTGCGCAGTTGTTTTAGTGCGAAATTATTTGCGTTGTAATACAAGCATGGCAACCGTATCGCGTGAACCAATCGGTGGAATATATTTAAATTTCGTTTTAAACGTTCGTGGAATAACGGAGGCATTAAAACATTTTATACGTTTTCTAGCGATTGACCTGACGCAGACGAGGTGCGTGGGCGCACAGATTGTGTACACCCACTTGCATATAGGTCAGGGTAATGCTAACAATCTGACCCTGCTGTGTTGCCAAGTAATTCAGCAATCTCTGAATTTTTGTATTAATACCAATTAGTATGGCTTGAAGAAATTTTCGAATGCATGGTAACTTTGATCGTTTTCTCGTTCTTACACATTTTAATAAGAAAGCGATGTATAAGGAACTCATGCTAATCTGTAGATTTTGGATTGATGTCTAATATTGAAACCGGTCATATACCGTCCCAATTTTTAAAACAAGCGCCATTACTCAGCAAAACATAGAAAATGCACGAAGTGAACGCAGGTACGCGATAAATATGTTTAATCTCGCTGCTGTGTAAACGTTGTTATCTAGCGATAAACGAGTGCACTATTGCAATTAGCTCGTTTCACTATCTACTCGGGTAAAAGTTTGAAGGATCATTATAGTTAGATTTTCGTAGATAAGACGTAAAGTGCTCTCTAAATACTGTCGGTATGTTGGAAGCTGGGCTCGGGATTGCGCAGAATCCTCGGCCCGCCCTTGACATATCAGCTTCCTTTGTCCTTGTAACGAGCTTCTACCTGCTTATCATTTTCGTATTTATCGTGCGATAACTCGATTTTGTTCCATTGGAAGTGAATGTTGTATTAAGGTTTATTGTTTATTTGGATCATAAGAATATTCTCAAATCATTTGTTTATGGTAGTGTGATTAAATTATTTACTATACTATCTTGATATGTTTTGGATTCAATTCGTAATAAAAGCTGTATAAAAGGAAACGAGAAGGAGTTTTTTATTACAATTTACTTATTTACGAACTAACATATAGCCTATCTCTATGATTGTAAATAAATTGGTTATAAAAATCGTGCAAGCAAATATCATAATTCACTCTTGCTGTAATCTCGTTAATTGTTTAATCAGAGAAGTGGTTTTACGTTGGTATTATTACAATTGAAATCAAACTGAACCGCAGTTCCGGTTGCGCCATCGTTTATACGTGCTTCCTCTGTCGCTGGGTGGTTTGATAAGAAAATGAGTAAAGGCCTTTTCAAACCGGAGAGTTATCCGCTACCGCCGTGGCTAGCGGTAACCCGATGGGTACGCGATTAAGTCTCTTACGTGTTATATTACTTAGAGAAGAAAATCGCGTACCCGTCGGGATATGGCTGCCCAGGGAAGTAGGGGATAACTCCCCAGTTTGAATAGGCCTTAAAGCTCGCCGGTGCAAGACGAAATTGTTCAAAGAAAGTCGTGCTGTACTATAGGAAATGTACTCAACTCTATGTACATCGATTTACATACAATGGCAACGTATTAACCGCACGCGTGTCTTCAATTATAACAATTATCATTGTTTCATTAGTGTGATATAATCTCGGGAACTTTTTGTGGAAATTACATTAGTCATTTATCGTTGATAGGGTTATCTTTTTTATTAAAAGTGCGATGAGTTTATCTATTCAAAATAAAATTATTTTGAATAGATAAATGTCTTTTTGGATAATAATACAACTCAATTACTTATGCTATTTTTGCAAACTAAATTCTAGTCTAGTTTTATACGACTGTTTCATTATTCAAGGCAGAAAAGTATAAATTTGGTTTACCGAACACTTCATCTTGTTAAGAGTGAATGAATCGTGTTTATGGCGTCTTACAATGTAAGTTATAGGTACTTAGGAGATATCTTCGTATTGTTACAAGTAATACGGGCCTCAATATTGCCGTGTCGTGAAATACCACATTTCACAGAAACGGGGTAATACCAAGCAGGTACTTTAAGTGTTTCCAATTACATTTACAAAGAAAAATATCGTTTTGTCTAGCAATTATAGTCTTCTCCAAAACGACTATTGTAGTCTTATTGAATTATGAACCGGAAGGATATGGTTATTATGTAGAACAATACTTTTGGTTTTAAAATATAACTAGAAGTAGAATGTATTGTACAATTTTTTTCAATATACAGTACCGTTAAAATATGGTTTTTATGCATCATGTCAACACACGTTTAAAATAATGACTATTGAATGATAATGTGGTCATAAAATCCACCAATAAAAATACGCCCCAAACAAAACATCTGTAAGTAATAACTATGATTGGAATATTATTTACTAGCGACCCGCCCCGGCTTCGCACGGGTGCAATGCTGATACTAAATACACTACAGAAAAATTACTGTGAACGTTGTTTAAAAAAACATAGCGACCCGCTCCCGGCCGCC